>CM027873.1:57189661-57459661 GCA_016097615.1 Eucalyptus dawsonii
GAGACACAAACTCACAACATGAGAACATGCACAAGACTGAATGGGCTAAAATAGGCGTGGGCAATAGCATGAAAACTGAGTATCCACCATAATTAGAGCTTCTTTAGTTAATAATTAGTGAAAGTAACTTGACGGCAAGAACATACCTGGGTGGGAGGCTTTAGAACAAGAGAGTTTCCAGCAATCAGAGCAGGGCCAATCTTTGAGACAGCCAGGTTAACTGGGTAGTTAAATGGTGGAATGGCTAACACTACGCCAAGTGGAATCTGCAGTTCAAAACAAAAACATTTGAAGCACATCACGAATCATTTCTACCATTAGAAGCCAAACATCTTCTGCTCTCTCTCTCTCTCTCTCTCTCTCTCGTGCCCACACCCACACACAGACATGGACGGTAGCAGATCTAAGATACGGAAGCACATGGATTGGATGGCCTAAAATTTCTGCTGATCTTCCTCTACCAGTCAAAAAGGGAATGCAAAAAGCAACGCTGTTGCTCCTGCTGCTATGTTCGCCCTTCATGTTGGGCTAATAAGACAATTCATGTTCATGTTTTCTCCTGAGTATCATATACTTCAGAGATTCAATGGCCAAATTCATCTTTGCGGTGCCTGTTTAGGTTCTTTTCATAACTTAAGTTTTCTGGACAACTGCTATCTAATATGGAACTGGGGCATAGGTCATCTGTTCAAGTCTGGCATTACCTCTAGATTGTTTTGTCCGTTACTCTCATCATCGTTCCATATTTTCCCATTTGCTCTACATTCACATCATACATTTCCGGCTGAAAGATGACGATTAACATAAATTTGATACACATTGTTAGCCAGCTACTAAATAACCTAACAAAATATTTAGGCTAAAAGAAGGCCACATTGAAATGTTTGTTTAAAAATGTGACTACACCTAATATTGGGATCTTTATTTGTGATACTAAGGAAACTAATGCAAGAAGCGGCGCCGGTTGCGAGCTAATAATAAATAGGTGGACCCTTTCTTTCTTTTGGTAAAAATTTTATAGGTGGACCTTACTAATCTTTATCACTTTTCACTGAGTAATGGAGGGCACTTGATCAAGTAAATGGCATATAACCAAGAGAAATTATACCTTAGAAGTGAGGCAGTACTTGGTCCTCTCGTTTCCAGGAAAACTGTCGGAGAGCAGGAACGACCCCTGTCCCAGGATTCTAACTCCTTCCTCAGCGCAATATGAGATCAGATCACCAGATCTCACAACCTTGATTACATCCAAAAAAATGGCATAAATCCAGTTAGTCTCATCGCAACACGAGCAGGATTAATGTATGAGACATTCTCTTTCTCTGTATACCTCAGTGACCGAATCTTTGGCTGGTTTGGCAATTTCCTTCACAAGGCACTCGGCGATGGGAGACTTGTGCTCCTTGAGGAGCGCAGCAGCTTTGTGAAGGAGCTCAGCCCGCTTCAGAGCGGGAGTCTTTGCCGAGGCCTTCTGTGCGCTCTTGGCTATATCCATACCTTGTTCACCTCTTCTTGTGTACAAGCTGTACAATCACACCATCACAAAAGCCAATTCACATCAAAAGACCACATAATCAAGTCGACCTCTCACCTTTTCAATTGCAAGCAATTAATTAAACACCGATCTCTAAGTAAAGTAACCCCTGTTAGAATCGATTCTGAAGTACTTCCAAGAAATGCAAGCTCCGTTTCGAGTTTAGTTAGGGGTGATCAGCGGTCCAAGTTCAGTAAAGTGACCCTTTTTAGAATCAATTCGGCAGGAGTACTACCAAGAAATGCAAGCTCTATGCCTTAGATTTAGGTAGGTATGAACAATGGTCGGGTTTCAACCCGGAAACCGGCCTCGCTGCTCAGTTCGATGCCAATTCCGAGAAAGAAACTTAGCTGCCAACCAGGTTCGGATTAGCTTCCCGTTTGAGGGTCGAAACCCGCCAATTCTTCCCTGGAACCGGGCTAACTACGTCAGTTCTTAGGTAGAACCGGCGGCTTTGTCACAGGCCAGAGCACCTTTTTAAAGTAAATTTGTGCTCTACTGACGACTAAAAAACTCGAGGGAAACAAGAGACCCCACAATCCCCACGATCCTGGCGCTTTCCCAATGCACCACAGCGGATGGAACAGGGAGCTTCCACATCATAACGCGCAGGACCAAACCGAAGTTTCTGTACTTGTTACCGAACGAGGGGAGCGAGCATGGTACCTTGGACTTTGTACTGGGTCTTGCGGGTCGTGGGGTTGACGATGTTGACGCTCTTGCCGGAGGCCGACTTCCTCCACTCCCCGTCGGAGTAGTACTTGTACACTTCCCCATCCAAGATCTCCGCAAACACCCCGGTCCCCGCCATTGCAGCAGCAGCAGCTCTCTCGTCTCTCTCCGCGCCACTCAAAGCCTATTCACTCAGCACACTCCACACACCTACTCCCACTTCCCTACCCAGAGAGAGAAAGAGAGAGAGAGAGAGGGAGAGGGAGAGGGAGAGGATTGTGTGGTGAAGCGAAGGTCTGGAGAGGAAGGGAGGGAGTGATGGGGAATGAAGTGAGGACTCTTCGCGGGTATAAATAGGGGAAAGGTGAGCCACGTTTGGTTTTGCAGTTGGTGCGGTGGTGGTTCAAAGCGTGCCAGGTTAGGCTGGGAGAGCGTTAGCTGCGTCTCCCTCGTTCACCTGCGCATGGCATTTTGCGTTGGCTTTATTACGTTTCGTTTTCTTCCATAAGACTTTTAAGCCTTTCTTGTTTTCGTGTTTTTCACTTTCTTTCGTTTTGGGATATTCCCATGAAGATCCCCCTCCCTCCCCCTTGCCCCAAGGAAACGGGAGGTTTCTTACAGCCTCGTTCTTCCCGCGGCCTCCACCGTTGAAAATAAATCTTATCGTACTTTTTTGTCGGGAAGTCAACCAAATTCTGTTTCTTTTTTCCCTTCTCTTTTGCATTAATAGCACACCAAGAATTTTATATCGATATGGCTATAATAAATTTATCTCAAATACATTTGCCACGTATTTATCCTCATTTAGTTTTAATTCAATTTTATCTTCAAATTGTTAAATTAGAATTTTAACGTCCGTTTATTATGAATATATTAGTTTATGATTTTTCGTGATATTAATATAATTTAATAAAAATTGGCGGATGATAAATTTATTATAAAAATCTTAGTTCTTAGTTTAAATTTATTATAAGTATCCAATTTGAAATTTTTGGTGATCAAAAAATTAATTTGGGATAAATTCTGTTACATATCTAATCATTTGAAATTTTTGTGATATTAAGCTTTTTATTTACATTGGAGAATCCAATAAAGGCATAAGCTTGAAAGATTACATTAAACATACAGAAATAATTTAAGGTTCATATAAAAAAATTAAAACTTCGCGCGTAGGCCAAGATTTAGAGATTATCAACGTCATTTTCCTTTCCTTTTCTTTTTGCCCAACAATTCTTTCACTAGTTACTAACAAAAGAATTTAAAAAAAAAAACCCCGATAAATGAATTTCTATCTGAATTAATTGGATGATCAAACGTTAACACACGTGTTATGTAATTGATGCGACTTCACTTTCATGTCCTTCTTTTCCACAGCTTGGCAAACGGAACGAACACGGTGACGGAGAGGATTGAAGAGTCAGCAGACGGCTGCCGTGAGATACCCACTTTTGTTGATGGCTTTTGTTAATGGCCGAAAAAGAAGATCCTCTCGCATCTCCCATATGACCGGAATTTAAAAAAAAAAAAGATGATAATAAATAGATTGCATTTAAAAATTGTGGGATTTGGAGGCGGGTCTAAGTTTTCGTCTGTGTTGCACCGATCCTCGGAGCACATCCTTGGTCCAAAAGCAAGAACTTAGGTCAAATTTCTTTTTTTTAATTCAAGACCCGTTCTCGTGGCAACAAGGAATAGTTTTGCATTCGTCTTGGCCACTATACTCCCATTTTTTTTTTTATATGTTAAATCATTTCGTTGTCATTGAATTAAATTTCGTGTTTGTATTTAATGTAAATTTTGATTGTGACTCAGAAGATCCCATCTCCCAAAATAACTTTTAAAATGCACGCATGACTCCTTACACATGTGCACACCAAACTCATATGCACATAGGAGCACACCAAACTTAGTGTGGAATAAAAAAATTCCATTTATATACAAACGTAAATCATTCAAAATGTCAACATGCTGTCCTTTTCTTTCTTTTTTTTTTTTTTTTTTCTTTTTTTCCTCCCTCATTTGCTGGTCTTGGTTCGAAGCTTTGGAAATATCGTGGCATGCCCATGACACAGGAAAGGGACAAAGAAGTATGAAACAGATTCGAGCGATGATTTCTTCTGAAAAAATTATGGGCATCGTTGAATATTTCTGAAATAATAATTATTTTGTCTCGTCCATACTTCACGAAGAAGTAATGGGGAATGTCCCATACCTAATGTCCATAATCCCCCAACGGTGCAATCCTCTGGTTTGTGAATTTCAATGTGGCAATAAAATGCATATTATCTATCTGCAGGTCTAATTAATAGTTCAAATCATGCACACCAAAAATCCATTTTATCTCGAAAGAATTCACACCAATTATTGGTATCAAATAAAAAATTCGACCTGATATAATTAAACAGAAATATCCATATACATGTCTTATTCTTTTAATAATCCATATTTGTAGCAATGGAGCACTATTTTTTTTACCCTTAAGGAAGTAATGACGGGTTACAAATATATGTGATCTATAATCTCTGTAAGGACCGTGTACACTTGCTTATGTATCGTTAGTTGAATCCATTAACATAAACATGAGGGCAAGAAGAGGCAATACAGAAGTTTGTAAATTGTAAAAATGAGTTAACGTGAATTGTCCTACACAAGTACTTCCGTGTAATAACTCTATAAGGGATCCTGTTACAGAAATAGCTTTTGGTACATGTGTTACTGCTTTGACTAGCGAATAACCAATTTGGTCCCAACCAATTTTGGTCCCAACGCAAGAAATAACCAATAATTAAAAGGATGTAGATACAGCCAGAATCACACTTGTAAATTACGTTAATTTATGAAGTCTTTTTAAAACCACTCGTGAGATGCACATGCAAAATCATTATTATGACCATCATACTTATCAACCATCCATGATTTGATCTTATTAACACGAAACAATTGGCTACTGTCCAAATACGGATGAATTGAAATCTTTGATCAAGACATTATATATAAATGATATGAACTGCCTACATAAGAATTTTCATATAGAGGATAACCAGTTTTATTACTCACTACAAAGAATTTCCATGAAAGAAACATGTGAATTCACTGGAAAATCAACATTACGCATGTCAAATGAAATTGTTGTTGCTATCTAGTTCAATAACCAATCATTGGTTTAAATGTAAATAAATAAATAAATAAAAAATATAAACTTTTCTCTTAATCACAAGTCGATATATCATCTTGATTGGAGATCCCCTGTATGGACATGTACACACTACAGTTGATTGAATCTAGTTCTAATTAATTTATAATGAAGCAAAGATATCCACGGAGGGATTTGTGCTATTATGATATTTACAACCAAGAAATATCTTATTCTCTTTAGGATAGGTCTTGGGAAAAATTTTAAATAAAAGGTCTAAAAGTGAGCGATTATTTGAATAAGAATCAAGAAATCTGTCGTTTTTTTTGAATAAAGGCGCGAAAAGTGGTATATTAGTGTCGAAAAAAGGATTTAACCTCACCGTCCCCAGTGGAGGACAATTTCGTCTTTCAAAATTTTTTCCTTTCTTCTTCCTTTTTTATTAAAAAAAAACAAACTAAAAATACTAAAACTTATATATATAAAGAAACACAAGGGAGAGATGGCTCCCTCCTGCCTATGCCCACTGCTCCATCATCGGTGGGGCAATGGCAATGGCCAACAACCCTCACGTAGGTCTAGTGAGGGCGAGTCAGGGCTATCAGATCTATGCAAGGGCTGATGACCCACGCCAAGACCAAGATGAGGGAAGCAGCCCTATCGGCCATCATTTGCCCCACCGGTGATGGGGCAACCTATATTTTGCTTTAATAAAACTTGTGTCTTTTTTTAATTTTTAAACTAACTTAACTAAAATTCAAATTAAAAATGTGTTTGGACAAAAATACTCTTGATTAGCAATGAATATTTTGTTGGTAATGAAATTTAGTACTTTATTTGAGATCAGCAATGTTGTCAGCGCTTATTGAAATAATATCCAGTTTAAATGTCGCTTATTTGGAATTTTTTAAGTCTTGAAAGGAGAAGGAAGGCTCAAATGCCAATAAGTTTCTAGTACCAAATTGACCAAATGTGATCTTCTTACTCATTTTGTGAAATTCTATTACCATAAATAAGTTACAAATCACTAAGCAAACTTTCGAATGTAGTTTGTTGTGTTACATCATATGTGGAAGAAGTTTATACCAAATCAATCTACCCTCGTGCTGAGTCCTGTCAAAAAATTTATTGGCAGGGTGAGTGCGAGAGGGAAAATTTCGAGAAGGACTTCCCACTCCGGCAATTTATGAGCTTGCAGTGGATTCGCTCTCTTGTTGTCACTATTTCTATCTGTAAGAATTTAATGCTCTATCAAGGTGCAGGCCATCGTTGTCACTATAATTTAATGGAGACATTCCATCGAATTTTCAGCCGCACATCCCATGGACCAACAGTACCATTGTGGCCTCGACTTCATTTTGTAAGTGATCTTGACTTGATCGCGATAGGGTAATTATGTAATATGTTGTCAACGTATTTTTTTTTCTTTATTTTACTTGTACAATTTCATACAATATTAGTTTGAGTGTGTGTGCATAGTTATAATAATTAAATTAGCAGTGAATAAGACTGTTTGTGTAATTTTATTTATTTATTTATATTGGCAAGAAATATACTTTGGTTTTCCTTTGTGGTAATAGAACGGGCAGCACTAAATGACACCAACTTTGGCTCCATACTCATTAGAATAACAAAATGATCGAACTATCGGTCTTTTTATCGTTCGAATTTCCCAATTGTGTACACCCAGCCAAAGCTGAGGTCGACTTAGCGCCGTCCTAAAACAAGGTAAGGGAGGGAGAAGAAATAATGGAATGTCCGGTATGGCCGTATGAGTTTTCATTTTTACTTTATGAATTGATCTCTCTCTTTAACCTTAGAGATTTAATCGAAATTTATGCGATGTTTTCTTTTGTTGGTCGAGAAAATTTTTTATATGATGTTAAGTACCGCGAGGTTATTGAAAACATATGAATATTACCATTTAACGTTACCTTAAAAAATTATTTATCTTACATATTAGAGTCAGGATGCGTGAATTTATAATATCATATGATAAAAGATGATTGTGATATGATTAGGAAAATTGTGGTCCGTAAAGTAAATGTGCGTTTTAGTTAATTCGATCATAAAATTGATTATGTTAATTTATAATAAACATTACCGTGTTTCAAATTGAGTCAATCATTACAGAATTTAGCTAGAAATTCGACGTAGACACTATACCGTTATACATAGTGGTCAGCGTTGATGTAAACATTTTAATAATTTTTTGGTTTTTCTTTTCTTTACATGTTTTTTTTTTATCGAGTGCTAGCGAGTTGCCAATCAACCCTCATCGGCTCTAGGTGAGGGTCACCTTGCCTCATCAAGCCCTCTCCAGCCATTGCTAATGGCAGGTCTCCTTGTCTAGCCCTCTCCAACCACCAGCAAGAAGGAAAGAAGGAAACATAAAAAGGAAAAAATTCAATTTTTTTTTTTTTTTACAAAGTTGTGCGTGAGTGCCTATCATCAATATATAGCATGATCATAGCTAGCTAGGCTAACTATGCCATATAGCATGATCGCAGCTAATGGCGGGTCTCTTTGTCTAGCCCTCTCCAACCACCAACAAGAAGGAAATAAGAAAACATAAAAAGGAAAAAATTCAATTTTTTTTTTTTTTTGCAAAGTTGTGCACGTCGGTTCTATATCTGCATAGCATGATCATCGCTAACTAGGCTAACTATGCCATATAGCATGATTGCCACTAATGCGCGGGTCTCCTTGTCTAGCCCTCTCCAACCACCAACAAGAAGGAGAAGAAAATATAAAAGGAAAATAAATTCAAAAAAAAAAAATTGCAAAGTTGTGCACATTAGTGCCTATAAGCCATATAGCATGATCGTTGCTAACTAGGTTGCCGCATCTAGTGTTATCCACTCAAAATTAGTCCAATTGACTTAATTGATAAAGCGTGAAAAAATTTAGGACTGAATTAACACAATTAAAATATTTAAGATTGAATTGATCAAAGTACAATAAGTTTAGGGCTTTTTGGACAATTTTCTCATGTATGATTTTGTGCATTATTTGATAACTAGTTGTTAAACCAAAGAAAAACATAAATTGATGTCACGCTTCATTAATATAACTTGGTTTGTTAAATTATTCAAGAGCTAATATAACCAAAAATCTCAAATGATATATATGTTCTCGATTTATCCAAAATTACTTTTTGCCACTAAAATTATTTGATATCTTTCGTCTTGCATTTATCCTCAACTCGTTTTCTTATCATAAAAAACCCTAAATTGAGTCTTAGTTATGTTTACCCAAAATTAGTTTTTAAGTCACAAAAATCCAAAATCACCAAAATTTTAGATTAAGAAATGCTAAGTTTTTTTCCTAAAGAGCTCTCTCAAGTTTCAAAATTTTGCTAAAACCTTAAATTTTCGAGATAAAAAAATTAGTTTAGGATAAATGAGGTATATGTGTATTATCGGTTTGAAATTTTTTTCACGAAAATTAGTTGAAGTAAATGCGGGACATTATACTAGTTTGGGATTTTTTAAACACAAAAATTTGTTTTGGGCAAATGCAGCATGGATATATCAATATAGGATTTTTTTTTGGTATTAACCAAACATTTGACGGATCCAAAAAAAAAAAAAAAAGTTTCTGTTCGATGTTTTCCAATAATTTTATTAATTTTCTCTAACATGTCAAGCTTAATAATTATGCTTGTTTTATCACGAAATTTAAGTTGACTTTTTTCACGATTTTAATTACATGGCCAACTCCCTTCTCTTTCCATTTCTCAATGCTATCTTTTCTTGTAGTCAGTGAATTTAAATTCGTCATGTATATTTTGCTCTAATTATATTAATTTATTCTTTTAGATTCTTCCCCACTTTTCATTTTATACTTTTCTATATTAATACTAATCTTAACGAAAATACTAACGTAAATTTTTAAACATTCCATTCTCAATTTACTGAATTTGACTCCTATTTTTTTTCAATGAAAGGCTTTTCTTTTTCTTTTTCTAATTGTCATACTTCTTTTTTTTCTTAAGTTGTTAATGTCTTAATTCTTCATGTTGATAATCTTTAATGCATATCGCTATTATGTACTTTCAAAGGGGTTGGTTGGAGGGTAATGGGTGCTCTCCTACCAATTATAGTCAATAAATGTCACCGATATCTACCGTTTTCCCAACTAGAGGCGCATATTTCCTCACATCCTTTTCTAATCTCCTCACGTGTTGCATAAAACATTATAGGAAAAGGCTTCTGGAATCACGTCTTGTGGACCTGATAAACGGTCAAAATAGAGAAAAGGAAGAGTAGCTCCGCGCCAGAAGAAGCACAGATCTAGCTGGGGGTTGTTGGAAATTTTCAGTGAGAAAAGCTCTGCAGCTACTTCAGCTCTCGGATACTTGGAAGGAGCTTTCATGAACATACATGCCGTCTTTTACGTGTGGGTCTGGATGTACCTTAACATATCCTTAAAAGGCTTCATTCTAGTTCAATCTAGATCTCGAGACTTTAGGATGTAGAAAAACCCTTCAATGGAAGCACAGATCCGGCTAGGGGTTGTCGGAAATTTTCAGTGAGAAATGCTTCGTAGCTACGTCAGCTCGAGGGTACTTGAAGGAGCTTTCATGAACATACATGCTGTTTTTGATGTATGGGTCTATATGAACCTTAACATATTCTTAAAAGGCTTCATTCTAGTTCAATCTAGATTTCGAGACTTTAGGATGTAGAAAAACTCTTCAAAGGAAAACAAGTAGGGGTATTGCATGTGTAGGCACTGGCATATTAAAATAATGATCCATCAAGATTAACTGACTAGCGACGCAGCCCTAACATGGTGACAAGTCACCATAATGTTTGAGCTACTTAGGGCTATTTGTTTTAAATTTGTCACTGTTCTCCGAATGACAAATTTTGTTTATTATTAGAAACAAAAAAAGAAAACGATTTTTTTATATTTTTATTCGGGGAACAAATTTGGAATAAAAATAAGTAGTAAAAAAAGCTTTGTTTTCAAAAAACAATTCGAGAAACACTTCTTCTTTTTTACTCATTTTTCTTCTTTTCTTTTGATCGTAAAGCCTCATGCCGTACTTTTAATAGCCCAAAAGGAAGAAAAAAAAAGGAAAAATAAAATTAAAACATTAAAAAAATAAAAGAAAGCAAAAAAATTATACAAATTTACCAAACGTGTTTATTCTTTTTTTTCATTTTGGGAACATAAATTATCTACAAAAGTATATCAACGCGTTATTCAAAATTGTTCTTGAAACGAAATAAGTTTTTAGAGTTGTCTCGGGAACAATTTTCAACCAAAATATTACCAAATGCACCCTTAACCCGAGTAAACTCAAAGGAGCTTTTGTGTCCACACATGCTGTTTTCAACAAACGGGTCTGGCTGCAGTTTCTCTCCCTGGAGCCACAAGCCGTGGACGTGAGCGATGCTGTGGGGATGTTCTCGACAGCAGAATGGACCACTTATCGATTATAGCCAGAAAGGCCCACGACCCCACCCCATCCGTGGTTTTCGTGGTGCACGATTCCCTTCTGTCGATTCACGACGCCCACCAGTTTCTTCCCTCTCTTCGTGCCGTCCTTGTCTTCTCCATTCACGACACAGAGAGAGAGAGAGAGAGAGAGAGAGAGAGAGAGAGAGAGCCATCTGTCTAAACGGACATTAAAGGCTGGAGATTTATAGCATGAGTGAAGGTCCTGGATGGTGTCTTTATCGAATGATAATGATAAGGGTAGCTTTCAGTTATCGCGCTTTGGGATTTTGCCCTAGCGCAGTTTGAAAGACAGTAATCCTGGTCCCGCGTCCAAATTACTTAGGACAGGGCGGACATTGCTCAGCACAAGTGCTCATAGCATATAAGCAGCATCGGTTAGTAGTTACCCGAGCATCCCTGCAATCAGAGGCAAAAGACCCATCTGGAATACACATCCTCTTGTTCTGTAATCCATAGTATTTAACGTGGTACATTTGAATCTCGTGGCTCAACTTATATTTATGGATACGTCAACCACCGGCCTGTCGCGACGTAGTAAGACTTCACCCATAAGTGGCGAGCGTATTTTAATGCCAACACGTTATCTATATCGGATCCAAGTATGCGCTTAATCACTTAACGAACCCCTTCTTTCCCACAATTGTCAATGCCTGATGCTCTATGAACGCCGATGACAACCGCGAGGTCGTTGCATGCGCCGGCTGCATGACGTTCCATCCCGACTTCTTGAAAGGGCTAATCATCTCCCCCCCGGATCATCAGATAATTCGCAACGCTTGAGCTGGCCTTGGGCTTGATCTTGGGCTTGTTATTGGGCCTGGGCTTGAATCTTAGGGATAAAGTTCAGAGATCGATGTTGGGCCTCCTGCGGAAAGCCCATCGATCCGCCGCCCTCCCCGGCCCATGATTGGCCATCGTTCCGTCTTCCTTTATCTGCTCTCTAATCGGTCAAATCGAAGACGAACTGAAAATCCCTGCTCGGCGAAGGCGGTGATCGATCAGGAATTCCTCCTGCAACGAAGCTCGATTCTCCTTCTCCTTCTCCTTCTTCAATCGGAGAGCTTCCCTTCGATTCGCAGCCGAAAGGATCTTCGAAGATGCAGCTCGAATCCGAGAAACCCTTCCAAATCTTCCTCCAATCGCACGACCTCCGGATCCCCACTCGAACCCTAACCCTAGACCCGGCGCCGTCCGACACCCTCCGCCACCTCAAGCGCTCCCTCTTCCCCGCCGCTGACTCGCCGCCCGATCTCTACTTCACCCTCGATGGAAAACCCCTCGATGATTCGACCCCAATCGTGGGTTCGGGGTCTCGCCGCTCTCGACCCTGGTCCTGCGGTGCAGGCTCCGGGGCGGCGGCGGCGATGGCGGCGCGACGGGGCGGAGTCGCGGGACTGCTACTTGAACATGTACGCGGAGAAGAAGCCCGACAAGGCGGACCCGAAGGAGCAGAGGCTCTCGAAGTGGGTGAATTGCGCCTTGTCCAGCGAGCCCTTGAGGGAGCCTTGCGTGGTGGACAAGTTGGGGAATATCTTCAATAAGCAGGCTCTGGTCGAGGCTCTTCTGGGCAAGAAATTGCCCCGGGAGTTCGGGTACATAAAGGGTCTCAAGGATATGGTCAAAATTAAGCTTACGGAGATTCCGGGGCTGGAGGATGATGTCAGCGGGGGCGCGGGCGCGCGGTATCAGTGCCCGATTGCGGGTTTCGAGTTTAATGGGAAGTACAAGTTTTTCGCTTTGAGGACCTGCGGCCATGTGCTGAGCGCCAAGGCGTTGAAGGAGGTGAAGTCGTCGTCTTGTTTGGTGTGTCATGAGGAGTTCAGTGAATTGGATAAGATTGTGATCAATGGGGGCGAGGAGGAGGTGGCTGTCCTGAGAGAGAGATTGGAGGAGGAGAGGGCAAAATTGCGAGATAAGAAGGCGAAGAAGGTGAAGAATGGGGAGGTGGTTGCTGGTGGAGAAGAAATTACTCAGTTAACTGGCACTAAACGCGGCATTGAGGTAAAGGCTGTTGAGAAAGCCTCTGTTAAAGTTGATGAAAATGGGAAACTGAAAAATGGTGGACGTGGAGTGAATGGTGTTTCTTCTGATGGAGTGAAGAGGTTTAAGGCGACAGATATAGTCCCCCGTAATGCTACTAAGGAAGTTTATGCATCGATTTTTACATCTTCGAGTAAAAGTGACTTCAAAGAGACGTATTCTTGCAGATCCCTCCCGCTTAATAGGAATTAGTTCTGGAAGGATCTGAAACTTGAGCACCCTTGATGAGTTGTCTTTGGCCAGTCTGGGTGTTTTATTATAAATCATGGTTCACCATAGATGATTTAGTTGTTTGTTGATGTTGAGATTCTCTTACTGTGGAATTCTTTTGATGTTTACAATCAGATTGTCTCGTTGACGAACATTGTACCTAACCATGAAATGCAAGTAGTTTATTTATATTGAGCCATATATTTTTCTTTTTATGAACTTTACGAAATATTATAAAGACTCTCTCACTCCTTACGGAATTCCCTGCAAATTATATGTGCTGTGTATGCTTTGGTTCTGTAGTCCATGAAGTCTTTTAAAGAAGCATGGGTGTGTATAGTGTTCTTCTATAGTATATCTTGATGATATTGTTATGTCATAATTTCAGAGCTTGAGCTTGTGGGCATCATTTATCTACTGCTGTACGTTTGAAGCATGTAACTTTTCCAGGTTTGTGCATTATCCGTGCACATTATAGTGTCATTGGTAGGAGAACTTTCTCAATGTTGCTCCTTAGCTATGTCTTAGGGTGGGACTACCCTGCAAGGTGAAATACTACTTAGTCACTGATGGTGACCATGAGGAAAGGGTAAAAGAACCTGCATCTACAAGAAGTGAAAGCCTGTATGCGGAATGAGCCTGCAAGTTGTGGTTGGTAAACGGAGCTGCAGCAAAAGTGAGGGGTGTTAGGTCAGTGATTTTAGTCCCAAACTAGGTGAGCTAACCGTGAGCAGTTTGAAATTAGGGCAATACCTAGTGGAGGACCAAGCCATGGGTAGAACAAATTCCTCAGCTTCCACACATGTCAAAGAATGCATTGATTTCGCATTTGTTGACCAGTGGATCGGAGCGGAACTATGTGTGACCGATTGACACAATTAAAAATCAATATCAGCCAAGGAAGATTTGTACCTGCTGTGTACCATGACTCTTCAAGGGCTAGGATGTCTTGAAATGATCCCTTGGAGAATGACTCCTATTACTCTGGATTACCAATATTGCTATGGGGAAGTGGTTTGTAACATTATGGCCCTTCTTTGCTATGCCTTCAGAAATACTCTAAGCTGACTGTTGAATTTGGGTTAGTTGTGTTATTTGGGATATCTGCTCTATGCACACGAGCTGAGTATTCTTTTAAAACTTTTCTCAGTATATGATAGTATAATGTCATGCAAGCTTGTGTTCATATCTGCAGCAGTTTTTGATGACTGTTTTACTTGCTATTATTCATTTTTGTTATGGTCTTTGTTCTCTGCAATGGAAATAAACTGGAGGTTCTGTTCATTCGGTTTATGTACGTAAGATGTTTCTTAAGTCTCTGTAAAATTGTATATGTCAGTTTAGTTCATTCTTGTCAAGTTTGAATGTTTGAATTGGAGTATTAATTGAGACAAGTTCAAGCTTCATAATGCTTGACTCAATGGGATCGTGGGCTAATTGTGTAATTGACTTTGGATATGAATCATATGGTAAATATTTCTTTAGTGTTATTGAGATGAAGTATATACATGACTGTCCATTATTTGTGCACTTTTTAGATGTTCTTTCTTATGCTCAAATTCATTCGATCATCCAGACTTCAACCATGATAGTGCAGATAGTTCTGGCACTAGCCCTTTCCCTGCTACCGTTTTCTTTTTCTATGCCCTCACAGCACCTAGGAATGGTAGGGTCCTGCTCATTGTTATATGTAGTTGTCTTTTTGACTATTGGCTTCATAGTGAATAGCTTCCTCTATTCCGTTTTGCCATGTTATGGCTTACTACTTTTTTGAAGACCTAATGGATTACAGAACTTTCTCAGCACATTGTTTTCAAGGGCTCATTGTTATATGTAGTTGTCTTTTTGACTAATTGGCTTAATAGTGAATAGCTTCCTCTATTCCGTTTTGCCATGTTATGGCTTGCTACTCTTTTGAAGACCTAATGGATTACAGAACTTTCTCAGCACATTGATTTCAAGGGCTCATTGTTATATGTAGTTGTCTTTTTGACTAATTGGCTTCATATTGAATAGCTTCCTCTATTCCGTTTTGCCATGTTATGGCTTGCTACTTTTTTGAAGACCTAATGGATTACAGAACTTTCTCAGCACGTTGTTTTCAAGGGCTCATTGTTATCACAGGCAAAACAATGTCTCAAAATGGACTGAAAATGATCCTATGGGGAGCTTTCACTCGCTCTTGAAAACAACATTCAAGAAGTTGACACCAGTGCTTGGAGAAGTTTTGCTTAGAAACAAAGAGAAACTCGTGATCAGAACAGGATGCATAATGACCTTTGCCAGATTGATGATCACCGAAGAAGAGTATGCAAGTGTAGGAAGTTGCAGACATCCAGCCTCTGGTAATTGGCCATCTGATCCTTCAAGAAGTTTTCACTTGCTGTATGATAGTTATTGGTCACACTAAATCGACACTCGAGAAGTTACACTGGTTGCCTGGAGAAGTTTTGCTTGGAAAGAAAGTGAAACTAGTGACTGGAACAGGATGCATAATGACTGTCACAGATTGATGATCACTGAAGAAGAGTATGAAAATGTAGGAAGCTGAGGACATCTGGGCTCCTGGTAATTGGCCATCTGATTATGGGCTCATGCGCAGTCGCATGCAAACGGAGGATGCACGATTCGAATCATGGCACGGTTTTAGAAGCTGGGTTCGCGGATGCACTGAACTTGGACTTTGCATGACAGACCATCTCCATTTCTCCTCCTCTGTATTGACCATTATCTGGCAATAGCTGTTGTTTTGGGGACTTGTAGCTGCCACGTTTGTGTGCTTGGTAAGGTCGTTGTTGCATCGGTACTCGTCGCGTGCGACTCTTTGGTTTCAACCATTCCAGCATTTCACGAGATTCACCTTCACTCTCACTGAGAGCATAGTTGCTTTTCTTACAATCAGAACTCCTGTAGATTAGATTGAATATGGCCATGCACGACCACTCAAGTTTCAAATAGGTCAAGTGCAAAATGCTCAGCTTGAGGTACATAATTCCTGCAACAAAGGCTATCTATGTTGAGGTACATAATTCCTGCAACAAAGGCTATCTATGTTGAGGTACATAATTCCTGCAACAAAGGCTATCTATGTAGAGGCCGTTCGAATACGTTTTCATGAACTAAGCAGATTTTACATGAAAGTACTCTTTGGGAACATAAATTATGATCTCGAAAGCATAAATTCATTATATTTCATGATGAGAATGTGAATCTCTTTATTGGGAGAAAGGAACTATTTTATTTTTTATGCTGATCGAGTTAACTAAATGTTGTTTATAAAAGGTATAGGATAGAAGCAAAAATGCATTGGTCATACATTTTGTACCCCTCATTTTATATCATTACTTAAATAATCGGGGTGTGTTATTGCTTGCTCACCTTCCTAAGTTAGGTTTAAAGGTTCACCTAGGAAGGTTTTACAACAACCCAGAAGAGGTCTAGCCTCTCCAGCCATGTCTACCAATGCCTGTCCACATCCTAAGGAGAGGTAGCGGGTTGCTTGGATTCGCCCATAACAATGCCTCGAGGACACATCACCTGACTTTCCCTACAGCTAAATCGATATTTTCTTCCTGGTTTAGTAGGGAATATAGACTACAACCAAATGGGGTCTTCCCCATCTCAGGCGGTTCTCCCACCTATCTTGAGGACTCAAGTCCTTATTTTGCCGGTGTTAAACCTAGCCACTATATTTTTCGAGGCGTGGGTGCTACCTCTACTCTCCTTTGTTTTATGTCGAGAGGGAACCCTTATAGAGGGGCCGGCGCCTATCAGTTGACTACCTCCCCCATTGGAGATATCCCCATCCTTTAGGAACAGGACATTAAGGGGTCAACCTCCCCTCGAAGCTTCTCCCTTCTATTTCCCTGTAGGCCTTTTGAGGATCCGCTTAGGTCCGACTGTTTATAAAAGGTATAAGATAAGGTATAGGATAGCGGTAAAAATGCATTGGTCGTACATTTTGTACCCCTTACTTTATATCATTACTTAAATAACCTTATTCTGAAAGAGTGATTATTGCGAACACTTCCGGTCTATCCAACTATAATCGCTGTGGCATTCACACCACTTTTTTTTTCCCACTTTGCATACTCGCCTCGTTTCTCATTACAACACTTTTGATATTTTGAATAAGTCTTGCTAACAATTGCCTTTAAGACAAGCACCTTTAGAATATTAAATTAAATTAATCAAGACATTTTGAGAACGAAAGAATTACGCGTTAATTTATTAACAGACAATGATTAACGAAAACCCTAAGGGCACTCATTAAACACCTGTTTACGGGAGAAAAAAATATCTTGCCATTCTCTCTTTCAGAAATGGAAGTGCTGTTACATCCACCAGTGAAATGACATTCAATCATGAAAAAACCATGTTCCACACCATATAATAAAAAAATAATAATAAAAATTTTGAGAGAGAGGGAGAGGCGGCCCGGTCCGGCCTGGCAATATAAGAGAGAGGCATCACCCGACAACCACCGACTTATCTCTGGCAGTCTTCTTCCATACAACCTTCAATCGCATGTCCTCCTCACGATGTGAGCACAGGAAGGCAGCCCTTGCTCTCTGCAAGTGCCTTTGAGCCCCTTCCTCTGCGAGCTCCTCCGCCATTCTCTACAGTCCGCCCTCAATCCAGGAATCGAAAAAAAAACCATAAAAAAAAGACGCGGTTTTCATCGCCTGTCGAACAGAAAAAACCCCCCTCCAACAACAAGATTTTCCCCCTTCGAAAAGTTAAGAATCGTTTGCCCCCGACAGAAATAAAAAGAAGACAAAAAAAAAAAAAAAACGTCCAGATCCCATTTCGCAGCTCCTTGGTCGCGACCCTTTTGGTGATCCCTCGTGCGCCCACGAAGGGTCCTCGGCGCGAATATCCTCAGGTGAAGATCTTTGTCCAATCGGGTGTTTCTCCTTTGTCGGGTCCTTTCCCCAAGTTCTTGCCTTGAAATGGGTATGCGTGTGGGGGTGGTGATGGCTTCTTTTGATTTTCTGGGTTTGTGTTTTGTTGTGACGCAGATTCTGGGTTATCGTTGTTTTTCGGATCGGGTTTGGTATATTGGGCGCATTGGGAGGACGGGAAAAATTCAAGAATGTCCGTTCTGTCGAAAAGCGATTCTGTTGAGATTAGGGATGTTTGGGAATACAATCTGGAAGACGAGTTTTCGTTCATTCGCGAGATCGTGGATGATTATCCCTACATTGCCATGGACACCGAGTTCCCCGGGATGGTCCTTCGCCCGGTGGGGAATTTCAAGAGCAGCTCCGAGTATAATTACCAGACCCTTAAGGCCAATGTCGATCTTTTGAAGCTAATCCAGTTGGGCCTGACCTTCGCAGATGAGAAGGGGAATCTCCCGACCTGCGGAACGGATAAATACTATGTGTGGCAATTCAATTTCCGCGAGTTTAATTTGAATGAGGATGTTTATGCTCATGACTCGATCGACTTGTTATCTCAAAGTGGGATCAACTTCAAGAAGAACAACGAGGTGGGCGTCGATGCTCGTCGCTTCAGCGAGCTATTGATGTCGTCCGGGATAGTGTTGAACGATAGTGTTCACTGGGTCACATTCCACAGCGGGTATGACTTCGGGTACTTGCTTAAGGTGCTGACCTGCCAGAGTCTGCCGAGTACACAGTCCGGGTTCTTTGATCTGATTAAGATGTACTTCCCCGTGCTTTACGATATCAAGCATTTGATGAAGTTTTGCAATAGCCTTCATGGGGGTTTGAATAAGGTTGCTGAGTTGTTGGAAGTGGAACGGGTTGGCGTATGTCATCAAGCGGGTTCTGATAGTTTGCTCACTTGCTCCACTTTCATGAAACTGAAGGAGAACTTCTTTAATGGCTCGCCTGAGAAGTATGCTGGGGTTTTGTATGGTCTGGGTGTTGAGAATGGACAAAATGGTTACTAAGATGAGGAAAAAAAATAGTATCTGAAATAAAAATTTAAAATATAAAATTTCTCTGCCTGATTGTGTGTTCCCCGTTCACATCATTCTTTTTTTTTTAGCACAGTATGGTCGATTGGATTTTTGGTCACTCTCCAGGATTAATGTGGTACATAGTTTGAAGTCCTTGAGAATGTTAGCAAGTAGTGAGGATAGGAGAATAGCCATGTTTACCTAGGAAACGGCATTTATACTTCTCATTTTGCTTTACATCGAAACATTGCAGACAAGATGACTGAGCTTTGTTGTGTTTTAGAGCTTGTCTTGAAGGATGAACCTTATAGTGCACAGAATCTGAGGGTGCGTGCTTGCGCGCAGGATGCATGCACACATGGCACAGACATAATACTTACTCACTGCATGCGCATCTCCTTTTGTATCGACTACTTTTGGGTCATTTGACTATACCTTGCAATGTCACCCATTATGCCTTGATCTATAATTTTAATTAGTATTAATGCTAGGTTAGGACATGGGCGTGACCTGGGGAGGGTTCGCCTGTAGCAACATCCAATAGGTTCTGGTTCAATTCCCGCCTGCTTCCTCTCCTGCTTTACCTAGGAAGAGAAAAGCTATATTGTTTAGTTTGTGGCCTGTGAAGTTCTTTTTTCTTCTTTTCCATTTGGATCATTGCTATGTGACTTAAGGCTTCATCATGTTAAGTGTTCAGTTTCTTGGTCTGTCTGTGTCCCAGCTCCATATGCTCCTCAAATATCGGTATGGATATTTAGCTAATGCCAGGTCTTTATTTGGAGCAGGTTTTGTTCTTTTATGCCTGAATCACACATTTCTCAGCACATCTCCTTGTCTTTTCTGTTTTTAATGTCTAATTTGGTCTGGAAGTGGTGTCGAATCATCATGCAGTCATGATATGCTGATTTATATTCTGAGCAGACGACCTACACTGCTTAAAGAAATTTCCCATGTCTTGTATATTATTAAATTTTACCAGCTGTGACCTGGAACTTTGGATATCATAGTAGTGCAGCAGGTAGATCTTGTGCAACAAATTATTGGCTTATGTTGCAATTTTCTGCTACTCCGGCATCCTCCGTTACAGTCTCCTGGCAAAAGTTTAGTCCTTTTAGTTTGATGTTGTTGCAATGGGTGAGCTACTGGCTTTTACAAACTGATGGCCATTTGTATCTACTCCAATGTTCAGCATTTGCCGTTTGCCATTTGTCATTTGCTTCCTGGGTGAAAAAGATGTTCAGCATTATGAAAACGTGTGATAAGCAATAGGTAGGATGATGATCATCCCCTTGATATGTGAGGATAAATTCTGTAGGATTAGTTATGGCTGATCTTGAGACTACTGAGTTATGATATACAGTTACACATTTGTCTCTACCTTGGGTAGCATTTCAATTGGCTTTGGCTTGGCATATTAAGTAGATGACTATGGAATTTAATCTAATCTGCAGTTGAAAGCCAGAAAGAAACCGTGTCAAGAGTCATGTTTTTTTTTGGTAAATACTATTCTTTTCTAGCAGCAAGTGAATAAAAATTAGCATTTCAGGAGTTCTTATTTGGGATGGAGTTATAGATGCTGAGGAGAGAGTAGACATTCTTCGGAACTGTTCCAATCTCAGTTGACAAATTTAAATGATGTATCGAGCCGATGGAGTCTCTGAAGTCATCAGGGGTCCTCTTCTTCTGTTTCTTCTTCGCTCTTTGATGTAATAGGTTACTTTGCATATCAACTTGTGTTTCTGGCTCTGCAAGTCGCATGAAATAGGCCGAGTTTTGGAAAAGTTATTAGGTGACCAAGATACTTGAGTCGGGATCGACCATATACTTTGAAGGGGATAAACAGCAGCCTTTGGGCCGTTCATGTGCTTAGGAAGGAGCAAGGCGACCCGAGCGGGCACCTATCATGCAATTCAAAATTTAAACCACTCATCGCTGCTACTGTCCGATTTGCTCCATATCTTGACTTCCGGCCTTAACATGTCGAAACAGTCTTAAACGTTTGCCAAAACGAAATCAGAGATCGTGCCACGTCGGGTCAAATTGGGCGCCCGGTGTTTTCAAAAGGTTCGACCTGACGGGCGTAATCGATGCGGAACACACGGGACTTTCCAGTTTCTGGATAGACGATTTGGATGAATGCGGGATCAAATCGCATCTCAGAACCCATCTTGACCTCGGATTATCCTCCTAAGTGTACGTGATTTCCGTTCCAAGTTTCTACCTTCCAAAGCTACAAACCAATCGAGAAAAAATCTTTCCACCCTGCCAGGCAACCCACGAAACTGACCAAAACGCCATCGATCCTCCTCGTGGGTCGGGCAAAGATAGCGGAACGAGACGGAGGGCATAGTGGGAAAGAACGGGAAAAGATCTCCTGCCATAAATTGGCAGGGCCATGGCCGAAAACGAGAGAGGAGGAAGGAGGGGTTAGGACTAGGGTTTCGGCACACGCGCTCCAGAGCTCCGAATGAGGCTCCAACAAGAAGAAGAAGAAGAAGAAGGAAGCCTGTGATTTCCGCTCGACCCTCGACCCGAACCAACCCCTCCATCTCTCTCTCTCTCTCTCTCTCTCTTTCTCTCTCTGGCGCTCGCTCGCTCGCTCACTCGCTCCCGCTCTGCAAGTCCATGCCGGGATCTTCTTGGCTGGACTTGTTCTCTCTCTCTCTCTCTCTGTGCTGGGTTGTGGGGGTGTGTGTATGTGATGACTGATGGATATGTACATATATCTGTTCTCTTTCTTTCCCTTTTTCTTTTGTTCTCTCGAAATCGCCCCCCCGCACCCGCAAGGCGCGGATCGAACGCCGCGACCTCCGACCCGAACCCCCACGTTATATCTTCTGAGGCTGTGATGATCGATCGCGATGGCGACCGCTCGAGTTTGGAAGAGGAGCGCGCGCGTGTGCCCCGGGAGGAAAAGGTCGGGTCGCTGCACCTGGAGGGGCCGAGGGAGACCCGCATTGCTCGCCGTGGCGGGGCGACCCGGACGGCCGGCGAGCCTCTGTTTTCGCCGGCAACCGGCGTTCGCAGCCAAGGCGGGGGACTTCCTGCTCGCTCTCTCTCGTCCCTTGCGGTGGTCGGCATTCGACCCGAGTCCAAACTTGATCTGAGCCTAATGCACGATCCTTACCCACCTCTCCGTATTTGCGTTCTCAAAAACCCATTTTTCGTTTCGACTAATTTCTCCAGGCTTTTGCTTTCATCGTCTGTTCTTCTGTGTTCACTGAGCTTGGTGCAGAAGCCATTGATGGGGGAAGAAGTTCCAGCTAAGGAGGCAGGAGCGTGGAGACAGGCTCTGGGGGAGCTCGAGAGAGAGAAGATCGATGCGACCTCGTAAGCCTGCAAGGCCTTAATTTACGAGAAAACAGTAGAATTTGTCCAATCTTTGCACATTTGTGTCGTTTCTGGTTGAATAAAGAAAGTTTATTTTATACGATTTATTCATGACGGTGCTTCCGAATGAAAAATGCAGTCTTTCCATCGTATTCCAGTAGCAATCTACATAAATCGGCCAGAATACCCTCCTGCCTATATGAAAAGTGCAGTCTCGAATATCGATTTACCGTACAACGCACTAGGGAACTAAGAGTATATTGAGTGGCGAGGACTGTCGCGCCTGCATGTTGGGTCCAATCCAATTCATGACTTTAAATGCACGTTGAAATGCTGGGGCTCGTCCACCCATTTGCCCTTTGGGCTTGACAGAGGCCTATCGAGCATCCTCTCTATGTATCATTTCCGAGGACAAAAGTCGAAATTTGAAGGGATAGTAACATAAACAATCAATCAAATTTAGTTCTGAATTTTTAATTTATGCAATTATAAACTTTGGTTCAATGTATAATGTCATCTCTAGACTTGTAATTTGTCCAATATGATCCTGAATCATTGGTAATATGTTCAATCCTAGTATAATTAAAATGTCACATTACACATGAAAACTTATGGATCATTCACGTCATCTTTTGAAATTAGAAAGAAAAGGCGGGAAGAACGACTAAAAGCACGGTAGCTCAATAACAAGGAAAACTGGTCATCTATCTTTTTCAAGAAAACATCCTCCACTTTTCTTTTCTCCATCCTAGGAAAGCTCGTAGGATATTGCCAAACGGCTTATTTAATCCCAGGTGATTTTCTCATATTATTTCTTCCCATCTTTCCCTTTTCCTTTTCACAAAGCCTAAAGAAAACGGATATTCTTTCATCCACTTATTTTACCCGTTTTCTCCTGTCCATTTTTGCCCTCCACCGTAGGAGGGCCTAATGTCTTATCAACAGACAAAAAGAAGAGGTCAGCTACCATCAGAAGAGGGGTAAAAGAGTAAAAGAACCACCCTCCAAGGCACTCACTGCCAGAGCTATAAAATCCAGCTTTAGGGTTTCGGTTTCTTTCATCACTCATTAGTTTAAGAATGAGGCTCTGCCTCCCGGAGAGGCTCTCAGGGTGTCCCGGCGGCCGTTGCCGCCTCTCCGGTCGACGGCGGAGCCGGTGATTTCGCCGATCCACGACGATGAGCGCGGCCGCGCCCTTCGCGGACGCGCTCATCTCTTCCGAAACGGCCGCTCTTTCCAAAAAAAAAGAACAAGAACACAAAGGGGAAATTATCACGAAAAAGTCCTAAACCTAAACCCTCGTCCCAGGGACGACGATGCTGCTTCTGTTTTCTGATCTTGAACTGACCCTCCTCGAGTTCGCACGCCCGCACAGCGATGCACCGATGGCGATGCCTGCCTGATCTTTCCCAGCTTTGCTGGCGAAGCGTTCGGTGGTAAGGCGCTGAGAAAAAAAAAAGAGGCGATGACGAGATGCGGTTATAGAAATGTGAAAGTAACAGGCATCGAGAACCGACCGTATCTTGGCGGGGCGGCCGGAGCCGGCACGCAGCCATGGCGGGGTTCCTCCTACATTTGCCTGATCAAAGGCGAATCTGAGCCTCCCTCTCTCTCTCTCTCTCTCTCTCTCTCTCCCACGATTCTTCCCCTGGTTTTCTTTCTTCCTTTCTTTGGTTCTGAGTTTTGGGTTTCCCATTTGATGATGATTTTTCTTGCGTTTTCCTCTGAAAAAACGGGTTTTTTTTGTTAGGAAAATGTAATGGAAACCCCTTTTTCAACCCTTGGTGTTTGATTTTCTTCATTTTTTGGTCTTTTTTTTTTTTTTTTTTTTTTTTTGCGTTGTTATCGTGTTTGTTGCAGCAGTAAATAAATTAGTTAAAAATTAAGAGATTTTCTCTAACGAAAATGAGAAAATCACGGAAAAAAAGGAATAGCCGGCCGGTTTGGAATTGAGACCGGTCGGACCCGGGTCATCGATAATGCCATCAGCGAACCGGCTGGACCCGGGGTAAAATGGGAAATAACGTCCACGAGATAAAAGCCAATAGGCGAGAGGAGCAGCTTCAGGGTTTGGAGTTGAACTTTTTGAGCTCGCGAGAATGAGGCTTTGCCTTCCGGAGAGGCTCCTGGGAGTCCCGGCGGCGGTTGCCGCCTCTCCGGTAGACGGCGGAGCCGATGATTCCGCCGGCCCATGACGGCGA
This sequence comes from Eucalyptus dawsonii, assembly GCA_016097615.1. NCBI lineage: Eukaryota > Viridiplantae > Streptophyta > Magnoliopsida > Myrtales > Myrtaceae > Eucalyptus > Eucalyptus dawsonii. The sequence continues at coordinate 57,214,183 of CM027873.1, forward strand.
TCGTGCCTTCGGCGCACGTTTTCGCCCGTCCGAAACAGCCGCTCTGCGAAACAAAGGGAAATGAACTGAAACAACGACCATGCCACAGCTGCTTTCCGATCCGATCGCATCTCCATCTCCATAGTCACCGCCGCCGCCGCCACCGCCACCGCCACCGCCTAACACCAACTCCCAAAACCACGACTCCTATCTCCGCAGATTCTGGGTTTTCTAGAAAAAAGAGAAAATGGGTAAGGTGAAGAGAGGCTGTGACGAAATGCGGAGCGAGAGAAATGAAGGTGTGACAGGCGCTGAGAACCGACCGTATCTTGGCGGGGCGGCCGGAGCCGGCCGCAGCCATGGCGGGGTTCCTTTTCTTATGTTGCCTGATCATTGAACGAATCCGAGCCTCTCTCTTTCTCTATCTTCACGAATTTCCTCCCAAATTTGCCAAATTTTTGTTCTTTTTTCTCTATTGCCTGCAGAATGCCCAGTTCTTTGAAATTTTCCTCCTCTCTTCTCCAAGATATATATATTTGAAATTTATTTTTGAAATTAACAAGAAAAATATTTAATACATTAAAAGCTGTATACTTTTCTCAAGATTGCTAATTCAATTAGTGTCGACAAAATCTGGTCAGTTTAACATCATATTTAGTCACTTTTCAGAAAAGCAAAATTACCCAACGTGGAGACCGAAATGCCCTCCAGTCTTAATCGTCCTATTTCGGGGAGGACCAAGGGCAGAGAGGTAAAATCCGAGGACCTCGAAAGGCGGAGCCTACAGAAACTAGAAGACCAGCCGAACTCCCGAAGCGAAGACCGTCGTTTTGGGGATTCGCCGGACACGCTCGAATTTTGAATGAGGCTCTCTCTCTCCCTCGGTCGCTCCTCCGCGATCTGATGGCGAAGAAGCCTGTGATTTCACGGCGACCCTGAAACGCCACCAACCATGATCTCTCTCTTTCGCTGTATCTCTGTCTCTCTGTCTCTCTGTTACTTGAGAATCTTCTTCTTCTTCTTCTTCTTCTTTTTCTTCGGAGGCTTCTGGTTTGTTGTTGTTCTTCATCTTTTCGGATGATCTCAAATCGCCCCCCACCCGGCCGCGGTCGGACCCGATTGATATAAGGCCGTGATGACCGGTTGTTCCCAAGTTTGGACGAGCGTGTGTCTGATCTGGTCGGGGCATCGAGGGAGCGCCCGACTCACCCGCCGACCCGCATTTTCTGCCCTCCGGCGGGGCGACCCGGATGGCCCGTGAACGAGGACGGACGGTTCCCGTCCTCCTCTTTCGCCGGCGACCGTCTCTGGTCGCAGCCGAGGGCTGTGCGGCGGCGTTGCGTGTTTCTTGGGTGGTGGCTCTGCCCTTCGGCTTTGATCGTGACCTGCAAACTTGGTCTGAGCCTAAAGCATCGCGCGTTTCTCACCTTTTGCACACTCGATTCACTTTCTTTCCATCGAATTTCTGCGCTAAAGTCCTTTATTTTTCTCACTATTTTGGCCCCCTTCTTTTCCAACTTTTACTGACTATATTAATGGGTTTTTTTTCTTCTTTCCCTTTTCAAATTTTCTAAAATTTTTAAGTGTCATGTTTTTGCTTTTTTATGTGCTGGGAACATGTTTCCTGCTTTGTTTTTTTTCCTCTGTTCCTTTTTCTTAATTACTAGTTGAGGACCCGAGCAATGCGCATTCACTACTATCTCAAAAACTCGTTGTTATTCAAAACTATAACTAAGACAGCATAATTATTTATATAATTAAGTCAAAAACTTAGTAAACTCGATCTTATTGCGTTCTTTCTTTTTTCCATGTAATGATATAAAATGAGCCTAAACTGTATGCCATCTGAATCTCTTTTGGAACCAGTCCACAGAATCGGACCCCCCAGACATCCCGGGTCGGGTCTTGGACGAACATTGTGAGGCCGAACCCGGCTAATCTTATGGGCCGTCGTTCGTGATGTCAGATCTTGTCGCATTGCTCCGCCTCCGGAACCAGAGAGATCAAGCCCAGCGGAGCGAGCCTTAGCACGTTCCTTAAGAGGGCCAGCCAGAAGTTCCTAAAATCCCATAACGGAATCCCATAACGGAGAGTTCAGAGAGAGAGAGAGAGAGAGAGAGAGAAGGGATGAGAAATGGGGGAATCGTATTTTTGAACTCGATGGAATTCAGAGAGAGATAGAGAGAGAAGGGATGAGAAGAACCGGATATGGTACAGGAGCGAAAGATCCTTATATGTGCAGAAAATATTAGATATGACAAGCTGTCAGACTGAATAGTTTAAAGCATGGATGACATGTTCTTTTAAAGTATCTAATATTTTCTCTTATACGTGAAGCGAAGGATAGAATGTGAGACATGATATGGCTAGTTTTGAAACACCATGGCTTGGCTCAAGGTTGGGTCCATGAACCAATAGACGATTCCCGATTCCTAACTTCGTAGGTGCTTTCTGATTTTAGAGTGAGAATTGGCTCACTCGGAAACCAATCACATCGAACTAGTAGTCTCTTTAACCTACTTTCCAAATTTAGGCCTCTTTTGGTTCTACATTTGCAATGGACTTTGAGACTCTAAAATTTTTTAGTCAAATGTAAATGCGTTTAGTTAATTTTATTGCTCAACTTTTGGGAAATACAATTGCATCTCTAAAAGACTTTGAGAGCTTTTAGCCCAGATCAAATTTGAAGTCCATTGGGAAGTTGCATTCTCCAAATACGAGTCTTAACCCTTGGTTACTATTCATCTTCTCGAGAAACCGCTACTCGGAAAAAGCCAATCAGGGACTAATGACCGCCAACTAAGGGATTGTGATACTTTGATTACTGCCGGACGTTTGGTTGGGTCGTGTGACCTCAAGTGACCCTCGTTGAGGTAGGCAACCTTAGGTGAGCCCATTTGGCAGCTAAATCTAGCCATTAGTGGCTGAACTCCAAAAAAAAAATAATAATAAAATTGCAAATTTGAGTCATTTACAAATGCCACTTTTACCTAATGATTTAAGTCAAAGTCATTTCTTATTGTACTTAAAGATTTCAATTCACAAAACATTATTTGCATTTTTGAAAAACCCCTTGCGCCCAATCCCACAAAGCCAAACCAAATAAGGCCTTAGAGGCCAATGTAGCAATAGATAGAGGAGGGGCTGGACTTGCCTAAGTTGGATGGACTTGTCTCTCGCTTGTGGTCAATTGTTGACCATTGTGTGGCCTATGATTAACATAAAAGAAGGAAAAATTAAAATAAAAAAATAATTAAAATTCTTGAATATTTTTGTTATTTTCTTCAAGAAAATCAACTTAGATTTTTTGTACCTTATTTCATTTTTAAATTTCAGCCAAACGATGAAAAATATTGTCATTTATATATTCCTTAAAAATAATTTTTTTTAGAAATAATTTTTCAAAAAAGTCACATTCTTCTCGAAACAAATTGAGCCTAGATACCAATTCCATGTGATTTTCTCAAATTATTTCTTTTCAATTTTTCCTTTTTCCTTCTCACAAAGCCTAAAAAAATTGCATATTCTTTCATTCACTTATTTTACCCAATTTTTCTCCTGTCTATTTTGCTCTCCACTGTAGGACGGGCTAACATCTTATCAACAAATATAAAAGCAGCCCAGCCACCATCACAAAGGGGTAAAAGAGTAAAAGAACCTCAACGAAGGCACCACCTGCCGGAGGTATAAAATCCAGCTTTAGGGTTACGGTCTCCATCACTCATTAGTTTAAGAATGAGGCTCTGCCTCCCGGAGAGGCTCTCGGGGTGTCCCGGCGGCCGTTGCCCCCTCTCCGGTCGACGGCGGAGACGGTGATTTCGCCGGTCCACGACGACGAGCCGGTGATTCGAAACGGCCGCGGTTCCAAAAAGAAAAGGAACAGAAAATACAAAAGGGAAAATGCCACGAAATGTTCTAAACCTTCCGCCGCCGCCGACGACGACGACGACGACGGTGACGGCGACGGTGACGACGACAATGCAGCTCCTTTCTGATCTGACCTAAACACATCCGCACCACGATTCACCGACGGCGATGCATGCCGATCTTTCCCAGCTTTGCTGGCGAAGCGTGCGGCGTCTAAGCGTTGAGAGAAAAGAGGCGATGACGAGATGCGGAAAAGTAACAGGCATCGAGAACCGACCGTATCTTGGCGGGGCGGCCAGAGACGGCACGCAGCCATGGCGGGGTTCCTCCTCCGTTTGCCTGATCAAAGGCGAATCTGAGCCTCTCTCTGCCTCCGTCTTCCACGATTCTTCCCCTGTTTTTCTTTCTTCTTTTCTTTAGCTCAGTTCTGGTTTTCCCAATTTGTTGATCTGCAAAAACAGATTTTTTTCTCGGGAAAATGAAAAGAAACTCTTTTTCCAACCCTTCTCAGTTGCACGGCTGTTTAATTTTCCTTCTTTTTTTGCCTTTTTTTGTTGTTTTATCGTGGTTATTGCAACCGCAAATAAATTTCTTAAAAAATTAAGAGAATTTAGCTCCAAAAAAATTGAGAGAAATTTTCTAATAAAATTTGAAAATGACGAGAAAAGAAAAGAAAAAGAGAAGAGATGTGAACCGGTTTGAAATTGAGAACCGGTTGGACCCGGGTCGTCGATAATGCCGCCATCATCATCATCATCATCATATAGGGGCAAAAACCGTAGGCGAGAGGAGCAGGGCCTGGCATTGAACTCTCTCAGTTCGAGAGAATGAGGTTTTGCCTCCCGGAGAGGCTCCTGGGTGTCCCGGCGGCGGTTGCCGCCTCTCCGGTCGACGGCGGAGCCGATGATTTCGCCGGCCCGCGACGGCGAGCGTGCCTCCGCGCACGTTTCCGCCCGTCCGAAACAGCCGCTCCGCGAAACAAAGGGGAATGTACATTGACAGCAAAAGCACGCCATAGCTGCTTCCCGATCCCATCTCATCTGCTTCTCCATTTTCATACCCACCACCACTAGCACCAACCCTCCAAACTACGACTCCGATCTCCGCAGATTCTGGGTTTGCTAGGGCAAAAAAAAAAAAAAAACAGAGAAAAAGGGTAAGTGAAGAGAGGCTGTGACGAAATGCGGGGGGAGAAATGAATGTGTGGCAGGCGCTGAGAACCGACCGTATCTTGGCGGGGCGGCCAGAGCCGGCCAGAGCCGGCCGCAGCCATGGCGGGGTTCCTTCTTCATCTGCCTGATCATTGAACGAATCTGAGCCTCTCTCTCTCTCTCTCTCTCTCTCTGTTATTCACGAGCTTCCAAATTTTTTTTTTTTTTATGTTCTTTTTCTATCTCTTTTGTTTGAAGATTTGGATCTATTGCAGAGTTTTGACATTTCTCCATCGTGAAAAAAGAAAATTGCTTCTTTTCCCTATTTTATCTGGCCTGCATATGACCCAAAAACAAGAAAAATCCTGCCTGCAGATTGCTATGTTCTTTGAAATTTCACCCCTTTTTTTCCAAGGGTTGTTTTTGATATATTTCTCGGTGAATACAGTCACATTGCATGATCTTTTTTTGAAAAGTAACAATAAAATTAATTAAAACATTTTAAAACTTCCATGAATTTCTCAATGTAGCTAATTTAATTAATGTCGACAAAATCCCCTCCATTTAAGATCAGATAATCACCACTGTCGCTGAGTCCCGGTTTAGAGAAGGAAAATCACCCGCCGTGGAGACCGAAATGACCTCCGGTCAAACTTGTCCTTTTCGGGGAGCGCGGAGGGCAGAAAGGTAAAATCCACAAGGGCCTCGAAAGGCGAATCCTACGGAAACCGCAAAGATCATATCGACCCATCCCTCCCCCGAAGCGAAAACCATCGTTTCTAGGGTTCGTCGGACGCGCTCGATCTCGAATGAGGCACCATTCCTTTCTCTCTCCCTCCTCCGCGACCCGATGGCGAAGCCTGTGATTTCACGGGCGACCCTGAAACGCCATGAACCATGGACTCTCTCTCTCTCTCTCTCTCTATGTTCCTGTGCTGGTTGAGAATCTTCTTCTTCTTCTTCTTTTTCTTGGCTTCTCGCTGTTGTTCCTCATCTTTTCTGATGATGTTAAATATCGCCCCCCCTTCGGGGCCGCTTGATAGAGGCCGTGATGACGGTTGTTCCCAAGTTTGTAAGAGCGTGAACATGGAGGATCGGGTCGGGTCGGGTATCGAGGGAACACCCCAACTCGCCCACCACCTTGCATTTTTTGCCCTCCGGCGGGGCGACCCGGATGGCCTGTGAACGGGAACGGACGGTCCCGTCCTCCGTATTCACCGGCAACCGTCTGGTCGCAGCCGAGGGCGGTGCGGCGGTGCGGCGGTGCGGCGTTTCTTGGGTGTTGCCTCTGCCCTTCGGCTTCGATCGTAACCTGCAAACTTGGTCTGAGCCTAAGCTTTGTCGTTTCTCGCCCCTGCTCGATTTTTCGCTTTCTTTTCATGAAATTAACTTCAACGTTTTTGCCTTTTTTTTTTTTTTTTTTTTTTTCTGACTTTTACGAATTATTTTACCCTTTTTTCCTATTTTTTCCTAACTGTGACGAATTATTTTATGGGGTTTTTCTTTTCTTTTAAATTGATCATTCATGTTATTTTTAAGTGTTATTTGGTTGTGTTTTTATGTGCCGGGAGCAGGTTCCCCTGCTTTGTCTTTTTTCTCTGTTTCTTTTTCCTAAGATGAGGGCTGCGGTAACTAAGACAGTATTCTGATTTATATAATTAAATAAAAAATGGTAAAGTTAGTCTTTCTTTCTCAAATACATCGCGACATTACATGAGCTTAAACTGCATCCTCTCGTATCTTTTGGAAAAATCATTGACATGTGTCGTACTCGGTAGTGGTGTCAATGGGTATTGGGGTCGGGTTTTTATGTTACCTGTCCCTACTTGAATCATATGAATATGAGTCTATGACCTGATTTGAACCGCCTCGAAACACATAAGACCCTCATCGAAAATTCGGGTTAGATTGGGTTTCATTTTTTTTTCTTTTTATGGGGTTAGTTAAACCAGCTTTGGATCCACATTCAAAAGACTTCTGATTTATCTCTTAAGGAAGAAAACAAGAAGTCATCATGCCTCATCAAGAATATGTTGCCCAAAACCCAACCCGAACACAAACCAAACACGAAACAACACGAAACAAGTTGAGTACATGTTTCGGGTCTTAAAATTGTTCAGGTAATTATTATAAAATAAGAAAACAAACATGTTTTGAGTTGGGTTAGAGTCGAAATATTGTTCGGCCCAAACACATTATTGGCCTCTCACCCAAAATCCCATACCCAAACACTCCACTCTTCAGTCTTCACACTCTTCACTTCACGCAAACCTAAACACAAAACAAGACTCTTCACTTCTTCGGCCATCGACTCCGTCCCGTTGCCGCCGCCATCGCTGTCGATGACTACGCATCTCGTTGATTCTGCCGCCGCCCTTTTCTTTGCTCCTCGCATTCTAAGGTTCCTCTCGATCTAATCTCGCTCTCGAACGAGGAAGGTCTCTTGGTCTCGTTCCAGATCTGTTTCCTCCGGATGCTCCGAATGTAGTTGGTGCTCGAGCTAGTTCTGGAACGGTGTGGGTTATGATTTGTCCACTTTGCAAGAGCAGGTTAGTCCTCAAGCAATGCTGGCGATATTCAAATCCACTTTTGGGTCGAACCACGTCTTCAGCACGAGCCTCACTTGGCTCTTAAAATCCAATCGTCTGAACATCTTTGCCGAGGTCAAGAGACAAAACAAGATGGATTTGGCTCTCAAGTTATGGCCTTTTTCGCGCTTGGGTTCTTCCCTTGTCGGAGTCCGTGGTTCTGGTCTTCGTTTTCTTTGCTTTTCTTGTTGGTTTTTCGAATTCTCTCTTTATAAGTTTGGCGTATGGTGGGAACAATATTTGCTTGTGAAAATAGGAATTGAAAGTTTGGAAGGCCATTTATCTCTGTGAGTTGCATTCTTTGATTGAATACTCTATACTTCTTGAAGTTTGATAGAAATTTACAGATGTAAGTGTGGGTATTGACAGATAAATTTTAAAGATTTATTTAAGATTTAATTACGTAAAAATTAGGAATTAATTTTCAAATCCTAGTCAAAAAATTTAAAAAAATATATTAAATTGCATCGCGTTTTAGCATTAGGAGTATTTACATCACTAATGATAATTTTTATTTTTTCAAAGAAATTTTGCTATTTTTCTTTTAAAGGAGAAGAAAATCGAATGAGGCCGAGTAGAGGGCTTTTCTTCATCCGTGGGCTCGTCGACCCATCTCTTTTCCTCTACTCTCTTTTGCAATTGGGCCGGCCCATCTCCTTTTATTTCGCCCAGCCCATGAGTCTTCTTCCTTCCTCACACCATCCACGCTTCTGAAAAAAGGATGAGAAAAGAGACACGTACAAAGCAGGGGCAAGGCAGAGGATCGCGGGGCAGCAGATCGCACAGCATGATCCCAGGTCGGAGTCAGGCTGGCAAGGTAGCTGGCGATGGCAGGGGGCCATGCGCGCTTGCTGGCCGAACATAAAAAGCGAGAGGGGGAGAGGCTTTTAGAAGGGGGTTCTGGGGCGGTTTCTTAGGTTGAAGCGAAGAACAGAAGGACCGTGAGAGCTTGAGCGAGAGAAGGGCTCGAGAGAGAGAGAGCTTGAGCGACAGAGGTTTTTGAGAGAGGGAAGAGAGCCAAGGAGTGGCTCAACCGTGCACGGGATCCCAACCCCCGACGCCCTTCTTCTGGAACAGCGAGAACCGAGAAAGAGGGGGGCTCGGCTCTTTTTTTTTTGGGGTCGAGAGAGAGAACAGAGAGCACCGGAGAGAGTTCGAGAGAGTAGAGGGCGAGCCAAAGGGAGAGGGTGAGAATGAAGGACAGCTTAGCCATCGCCAGTCGTCCGCCCGAGAGCCGTCGTCCACCGCAGCGCTCCCCTTCGAACCAGGTAGGTCATTCCCGAGTAGTACGTCTACCCTGTTTTTGGTGGGGCGTCGGGCTGGAGCTCGTGGTCGACCAGTTCGTACGAACTTCAGTCTCGATCCTCGCCCGAAATTCCATTGTGCTCGTGTTCATTCCTCACGCAGCATATGCGTGCTTATTGTAGTGCTTTATGCAAATATTTGTCTGTGTTTGGTGTTATGGCCGAGACTTGTCATTTTTGTTTAAACTCAAGTCAAATGCTGATAAACTTGTCCCTGAGTCAATCCAGAATAGTGCTTGTGTATCGCGTGACGATCTTGGCCTGAACCCGAGCCCCGATCGAGTCTATGCTTACCTCTAGTTAGTGCGTCTTATGTGTTCGATGAAATGTCTTAATAAAAAACCGAAGAGCAGTGTATGTTTTAACGCACGATCAACTCGTTTTTCTCCCATGCCCGCTGAGTCCTGCTTGCTTTGCTCGTATTTGTTGTTTTTTTTTTTCGGTAGTGCTCGTGAGAAATATTCATGCGTATTCGAGTCGATGACGTTTCTCCGCACCGAAAAAAATGGGTTTGTGGTCACCGGAATGGGTGTCCAACAGTGGTCATCGTCGGTCGGAACGAATGACCGGCGCCAAATGGTAGCTTGGCGACCCTCCAAACACTTGTGAGGTTTCGCCGCAGTGTTGTTTTTAGTTCGGAGAGGATGGCACAAAATGAGGAAGAAGCGTCGGCGAAGAAGAAGAACGCCAAAGGGGAAATAAAAGAGAACAAGGAAAAAGAAAAACCAGAAAAAAAAAAAAAAAACAAACAAAAGTTGGCGTCGGGAAGGGAAGGTGCAGAGAAGAGGTGCAGCGGAAAAACGAAACAGGGAAAAGACAAAAAATTGATTAAAATATTAACATTAATATAAAAACGAAAAAGAAAACAAAAAAGGGGTTTTATGAAATAGGTTTTGTCCGTATTAGTTATGTTCGGGTTGTTGAACCGGGCTAATTGAGTTTACCCGGTTCGAACCCATTTTCTCGAATATAATAATATTAAGTATTCAATATTAAAAAAAAATCTCAAAAATAAAAAAATAATAAAAGTTTCGAAAAATAATAAAAATTTAAAAAATATTTCTGAAAATTCAAAAAAACTCAGAAAGCATTAAAAAACTTGACCTTTTTCTTAATTTAAAAAAGATTAAAAAAAATTAAAATTAAGAACATGAAAAAGATATGAAAATTTCAAAAAAAAAAAATTAAAAAAATGATGGATGGTATCAAGTTATGACATTTATGAAATTTTCCTAATTTTAAAAGGTCATTTTCCTAATTTAATGCTATTTTATAGCATTCTTTTTTGTAAATAATCTATTTTGTGTAGATTAAAATTATTTAGAGTAATTTTATACATATTTGAATTCTCATTTCGCTCATGAGGGGTCCTGTCCCAAGGCGTGATAACAAGGCTATATAATATTATTTGCCCAATTAGTGTCGATTTTTTCCTTTTCCGCATTTATTTTTTAAGTCATTTTAATTTATTGGATGTTTATTTATGCACCACTTTTCATTAATTTGAGTGTAAATTTCTCTTCTAAATTATGTTAGGATTAGTCTAGACATTAAAGAAAACAAACCTATAAAAACATTTGCATAAATGCTTTGCGATTTTATAAGGATTATAATTGATAATCAAGATTGTGTGGCTATTTAGATAAACAACCTTTCAAGTTAATCGTACCGCAAGAGTGCTAATAGAAACATTGGCGTAAACAAGTCCTCGATCCTAGAAATCTCTGGTTGTGTAGGAATCAAGACAATACTCTCACGTGTTAATTGGTTTCTAACCGATCCCAATAGGCTAGTGGCGACTCCTAGAAATACATAGGTTGTTAAGAATTAAAATTCAAAATCCAATGTTACGTGAGGTATGGGCTTGGAGGAGCTCGTGCCTAATTTAAGGCCGTTGGGCTGCCTCTTAAGCAAATACCCCTAAACCTTATTTCTTTTCCCCAGACAGAAAAAGAGAGGTCGCGACAATGGGTTTATAGATAAGTCTATAGATTTTAAGTTTTGGGTTGAGACAGGGTGATTGTTTGCTGTCTCCATGAAAATTGAGTTGTGGCAATATTATTTTCCCTTTTGAATGTTCTTTCTGCTTGGATCTTTGCAAGTTATTGGAGATGAACTGCCTCATAATGGAATTGGCTAATTCTTTTCTTAACTAATGCGATTTATCTCGTTTGTAACCCTGTGTGTATGTGCATACTAGAGAAATTAGCTTGAATTTGGTCTACTGTTTCATGTTAATGAGTTTTATCAAAGATGAATAATTGCTACTTTGGAATGGCATAAGTTGGCACTTTAGGTTGTCCAAGTAAATTTTCCTTCCAACTTTGACGGATTTTTTTTCATAAGAGTAAACTATTTGATAGGTCTATTACTTTTTCTCTTTCATCTTTTATGGATGAAGTTTGGAGGCTTCTCTTCCTCTGGTGCAACAAACTAATAATATTCTTAAAGTTATTGTTGTTAGGTGGCTCATCATAGGTTCCATCTTCAAGTTTTTATTTTTTCTAGAGCATCTAACTGTGCTAACTTTTATGTAGTTATGTGATGGATCAAATGTCGCCTTCACTGTTTTCCATAATGTAAACTGTAATTGTGGGCTCATATATGTGAACTCATAGGTTAATGCATAGCGTTTTGCAAGCTAATTATGTGCAATATCAAGTTCTGAACCTCCTCCTTTTTTTTTACCTCTAAAATGTTTTGACATTCTAGAGTGTTCTAAAAATTTGTCAATTGCCATCTAATTCAAGCTATGACAACTTTTGGCCAGTACAAAAGGTATTTTTTACTAAAATACTAGTCAACCTTCTTGCTTATGATGCCAGTGATCATTTACTTTTTATCAGATTCCATTGAAAGGAACTCCACATCAAGTTACTTACTTTGTCGAGAAGAATCTGTGCCCACTTAGAGTTTCAACTCCGGTAAGTAATGCTTAAAACATTTTCTCATTTACATTCTTTTCTTCGATATTATAGATGTACCATAAGCATATGCGTCCTTTTACAGAACATGTAATTTCTTCACTTGGCAGTATCACAATATCATACTAGAATATATTTGTACATAAATTTATAAACGACATTGATCATGTCTTAGTTATTATACTCTCATTTATGATGTACCTATGCTCTCACTTCAACAAACTTTACTTTTATAGCTAGTGATATTTCTACCATCTATTATTTTCTTCATATTTTGCCACTTCATTGTCTCCATAGGCTTTTAAAGCTAATAGAAACTGTGAATACACGTTTTAAAGCACTTGGTGGAGTCATCTTCGAGGGTTGCTCGGTGTTTGAAGGTTTTATGAGCTAATATTACCAGGGGCAAAATGAGAAAAATTGTGCTAAATCAGAGGTACAAACTGACTATGTGTTTCAATCTTGTAAAAAAATAGTAATGCTTGTAATCTGCAACAGAGGATGGACCCATGACTATTTTTTTTTTTTAATTTTTATACTTTCCAAATGCTAGCTTACTATAAATTATTGAAATAATAATTTGCTAGCTCAAGTGTTATAAATAGAAGGATTGCTAGATGTCTTTAGCGGGTGGTTCTAATGTTACAAATAGAATGGGGAGATCTGCAATGTCAGAATATTTTAAAGAGATTCCTGGTTAAAAAAAGGCTGAGTGTTTATATTGTAGCACCCTTATAGGTTGTGCTAGTGGTCAATGGACTAGCTCAATCCATCATTATCTAGCTAAATGTAAGGAATATCCATATGCAGAGGTCGGAAAAAGGCAAAAAATTACCTTGAGTCAAGTTGTTGGGAGTGGTAGTTCATCAAGTCATTGGAAATTTGATCAGAATGCTAGAAGAAAGAATTAGCGATTATGTTTATTTTTAGTGAGTTGCCTTTTAAGTTGGTAGAGCATGAGGGATTTCGTCGATTTGTGAATAAAATCCAGCCAAAATTCTTAATCCCATCACGCAATACATTGAGGCATGATTGTTATGATTTATACATGAAGGAAAGAAGCAAATTGAAAAAATATTTCTCCTAAACATCTCATAGAGTATGTCTAACAATTGATACATGGACATCTTGTCAAAACTTAAGTTATATGTGTCTAACTGCTCATTTTGTTGATGCCAATTGGAAATTACAGAAGAATATATTAAATTTTTGTTAAATTTCAGGTCATTCTGCTAAGATAATAGGAAAAACAATTGAGAAATGTTTGATTGATTGGGGGATCCAAAGTTCTATCACTATAGATAATGCTAGCTCGAATGACTTGGGAGTTCAATACCTGAAAAAGATATTAACTTTTGGAATTCTCTGTTATTGAGAGGTGAGTTATTCCATGTAAAATGTTATGCACATATATTAAGTTTGTTGTTAAAGAAGCGTTAAAAAATATAAACGATTCAATTGCTGGAATATGTTCAACAATACATTATGTGAGATATTCCCTAGTAGGCTAAGAAAGTTTAAGGGTTTTGTTGAGTTAGAGAATATTGAGTCAAAGAGTCTTATATGTTTGGATATGGAAACTCGTTGGAACTTAACATATATGATATTGGAATCAGCTTTGAAGTTTGAAAGAGTTTTTAGCAATATGGAACTTCAGAATAACAAATATGCTTAAGAACTTTCCAAGAGGAAACGATTGCCACTAGTGAGGATTGAAATTATGCATGTCACTTTCTTCATTTTCTGAAGTTGTTCTTTGATATAACTATTAAGAGTTTTCGATTCTTCTTATGTTACTAGCAACAATATGGTGAATGACGTGTGAGGGATTTATATGATGATTGAGAGATATTGTGGAAATGATGACCAAAGCTTGTGAGAAATGGCTCAAAGAATGAAAATGAAATTCCGCAAGTATTTTGGCAATATAAACAACATAAATCTCACTTTATTCATTGCTTGTGTATGTGACTCGCGACATAAGTGGGACTATGTGAAGTGGATGATTAGTCATGTTTATGAAAGTAATGAGTCAGAAACTTTACAAGAAAAAGTGATAACATCTCTAACATTATTATTTGAGTAATATCGGACGGGTGTATGCCCTCAAAGCAACTTGAGGCTAAAAAGCATAAGGATGGTAAGCAACATCGAGCTTGACTCCATGATTGTATTTGGTAATTCTACAATAAATTCACGATGAAAATGAGAACTAATATATGCATTAAAATAAAGAAATGTATAAATATTTTACAATCATATTTTCTCACCCGACTTAGAGATATCAAGGTCTTCTAAGTCCTCCTCAATCAAACGTAAAAATGGCGCGGATCATAACCAATCTTGAGCACATATAAGAGCTTCCACCGTGGTTAGGGTCAAGGAATTACAAAACACATCGAGCATGACCTCCTATGCTAAATGCCACCTCCGATGCTACAGTTGAGATGGGCATGGCCAAAATATCTCAAGCAACGGTAGAAAGTATAGGATATCTTGATGAATTTCCTTTCCACCAACTTAAGATATCAAATTTAGAGTTTTAACGTTCAAATGCTTCCTCCAAGTACTTGTCCACTTCTGATTTTTCATCCAAATATTGTTGTCAAGTTTGGCTAAAATATATTTTAGTCATGATATTAGCACCAACCACAGGGGACCTTGACATACTTACCATCATTGTGCTCTTTAGCCTCAAGTTGCTTTGAGAGCATACACCCGTGCGATATTACTTAAATAATAATGTTAGAGATGTTATCACTTTTTCTTATAAAGTTTCTGCCTCCTTGCTTTCATAAACATGACCAATCATCCACCTCACATAATCCCACTTATGTCATGGGTCAAGCATATAAGTAATGAATAAAGTGAGATGTATATTGTTCACGTTGCCAAAATACTTATAGAATTTCATTTTCATTCTTTGAGTCATTTCTCACAAGCTTTGGTCCTCATTTCTACCATATCTCTCAATCATCATATAAATCTCATACATGTCATTCGCCATATTATTGCTAGTAACATAAGAAGAATCGGAAAAATTTTATACTTGTATTAAAGAACAACTTCAGAAAAGGAAAAAAGTGACGTGCATAATTCCAATCCTCATTAGTGAACAACCCTTTCCCCTTGAAAAGCTCTTGGGCATATTTGCTATTCCAAAGTTTCATATTGCTAAAAGATCTTTCAAACTTCAAAATAGATTCCAACATCATAACGTACGGCTGAACGTATTCTAGCAATTGAATCGCTCATGTCTTTTAACCCATCTCTAACAATCAAACTTAATATATGGGTATAACATCTTACATAGAGTAACTCATCTCTCAATAACAGAGAGTTCCAAGAGTTAAGTATCTTTTTCAGGTATTGAACTCCTAAGTCATTCAAGCTAGCATTATCTACAGTGATAGAAAAAACACTTTGTATCCCCCAATTAGTCAAACATTTCTTAATTGCTTTTCTTATTATCTCAGCAGAATGACCTGAGATCTGAAAAAATTTTAATATCTTCTTTTACAATTTCCAATCGGCATCAACAAAATGAGCAATCAGACACATATAACTTAAATTTTAACAAGATGTCCATGTATCAATTGTTAGTCATGCTCTAAAAGATGTCTTGGAGAAATATTTCTTCAATTTGCTTCTTTCATTCATGTATAAATCATAACAATCATGCCTCAATGTGTTGCGTGAAATGATTAAGAATTTTGGCTGGATTCTATTCACAAATTGACGAAGTCCTCATGCTCTACCAACTTAAAAAGCAACTCGCTAAGAATAAACATAATCGCTAATTCTTTTCTACTAGTATCCTAATCAAATTTCCAAGGACCTGATGGACTACCATGCCCAACAACTTGACTCGAGGCACTTTTTTGCGTTTTTTTCAACGTCTGCATATGGATATTCCTTACATCTAGCTAGATGATGATGCATTGAGCTAGTCCTTTGACCACTAGCACAACCAATAAAGGTGCCACAATATAAACACTCACCTTTTCTTGACCAGGAATCTCTTTAAAATGTTCTCACATTATAGATCTCTTCCTTCTATTTGTGACATTAGAACCACTCGTTGAAGACACCTAGCGATCCTTCTATTTATAATACTTAGAGCTTGCAAATTATTACTTTAATAATTTGTAGTAAGCTAGCATTCATAAGGCATAAAAAAAATAGTCATGGGTTCATCCTCTGTTGCAGATTACAAGCCTTATTATTTCTTTACAAGATTGAAACACATGGTCAGTTTGTACATCTGATTCAGCACAATTTTTCTCCCTTTGCCCATGGTAATATCAGCTTAGAAAATCTTCAAACACCGAGCAACCCTTGAAGATGACTCCACCCACCAAGTGTTTCAAAACGTTTCTTCACATTTTCTATTAGCTTTACAGTCCTATGGAGACAATGTGGAGACAATGAAGTGGCAAAATATGAAGAAAAGAATAGCTGGCAGAAGTATCACTAGTTATAAAAGTAAAGTTTGTTGAAGTGAGAGCTTAAAAAAAATAATGGATAGCACAGGTATATCATAAATGAGAGTATAATAACTAAGACATGATCATTGTCGTCTATAAATTTATGTACAAATATATCCTAGTCTAATATTGTGATGCTACCAAGTGAGAAAATTACATGTTATGCAAAAGGACGCATAAGCTTCTAGTACATCTATAATGCCGGAGAAAAAAAATGTGAATAAGAAAATGTTTTAAGCATTACTTACTAGAGTTGAAACTATAAGTGGGTAGAGATTATTCTCCGCAAAGTAAGTAACTTGATGTGGAGTTCCTTTAAGTGGAATATGATAAAAAGTAAATGATCACTGACATCATAAGCAAGAAGGTTGACTAGCATTTTAGGAAGGAATATCTTTTGTATTAGCCAATAGTTGTCATAGCTTGAATTAGATGGCAGTTGACAAATTTTTAGAACACCCTCGAATGTTGAAACATTTTAGAGGTAAAAAAGGGAGGGGATTCATAACTTGATATTGCACATAATTAGCCTGCAAAATGCAATGCATTAACCTATGAGGTCACATATATGAGCCCGCGATTACAGTTTACATTATGGAAAACAATGAAGGCGACAATTGATCCATCACATAATTGCATAAAAGTTAGCACAGTTAGATGCTCTAGACAAAATAAAAACTTGAAGATGGAACCTATGATGAGCCACCTAACAGTAATAACTTTAAGTACATTATTAGTTTGTTGCACCATAGGAAAAGAATCCTCCAAACTTCATCCATAAAAGATGAAATAGAAAAAGTAATAGACCTATCAAATAGTTTACTCTTACGAAAAAAAAATCCGTCAAAGTTGGAAGTCAAAATGATGGAAGGAAAATTTACTTGGACAACCTAAAGTGCCAGCTTATGCCAGTCCAAAGTAGCAATTATTCATCTTTGATAAAACTCATTAACATGAAACAATACACCAAATTCAAGCTAATTTCTCTAGTATGCACATACACACAGGGTTACAGACACAGGGTTACAGACGAGATAAATCGCATCAGTTAAGAAAAGAATTAGCTAATTCCATCAGGAGGCAGCTCATCTCCAGTAACTTGCAAAGATCCAAGCAGAAAGAACATTCAAAAGGGAAAATAATATTGCCACAAATCAATTTTCTTGGAGACAACAAACAATCACCCTGTTTCAACCCAAAACTTATAATATGTAGACTTCTCTATAAACCCACACTTACATCTATAAATTTCTGTCAAACTTCAAGAAGTATAGAGTATTCAATCAAAGAATGCAACTCACAGAGATGCCAAAAATGGCCTTCTAAACTTCAAATTCCTATTTTCACGAGTAGATAATGTTCCCACCATACGCCAAACTTACAAAGAGAGAATTTGAAAACCAACAAGAAAAGCAAAGAAAACGAAGACCCAGAACCACGGACTCCAACAAGGGAAGAATCCAGGCGTGAAAAAGGCCATAACTTGAGGGCCAAATCCATCTTGTTTCGTCTCTTGAGCTTGGCGAAGACATTCAAAGATTGGATTTTAAGAGCCGAGCGAGGCTCGTGCCGAAGACGTGGTTCAACCCAAGAGTGGATTTGGCTAGCTTGAGGATATCGTCGGCATTGCTCGAGGACTAACCTACTCTTGCGAAGCAGATAGATCCGCACCGTTCTAGAACCAGCTTGAGCGCCAGCTACATTCGGAGCATCCGAAGGAAACAGATTCGGAGTGACACCGAGAGACCTTCCTCATTCGAGAGTGAGATCAAATCGAGAGGAGCCCTAGAATGTGAGGAGCAAAGAAGAGGGTGGCAGCAGAATCGACGAGATGGTGTAGTCATCGATAGCGGCAGCAGTGGCGGCAGCGACAATAGTGGCGGCAGAGGCGAAGTTGACGACCGGAGAAGTGAAGAGTCTTGTTTCATGTTTGGGTTTGCATGAAGTGAAGAGTGTGAAGACTGAAGAGTGAAGAGTGTTTGGGTTTGAGACTTTGGGTGAGAGGCCAATAATGTGTTTGGGCCGAACAGTGTTTCGACCCTAACTCGACCCAAAACATGTTTGTTTTATTGTTTCATAATAATTACCTGAACAATTTTAAGACTCGAAACATGTACTCAACTTGTTCCGTGTTTGGTTCGTGTTCGGGTCGGGTCAGGTTGGGTCGGGTTTTTGGACACCCTTAGTACTCAAGTGTCGGGAAGTGGAAAGTAAGGAGATGCTTCTTATACATTTGCTAAGAAATATCATAAATTGATTTCTAAATATAAATAAATTTTATATCCTTATTTATGGATAACATTTTGAGTAAAAATATACGTTTGATAATGATATAAAGTTTATCCTTCCTAAGCATCGGTGGGGGTGCAGGTGGATAGAGAGCGATGGATGGGGGTGGGCGAACGATGAGGGGGTGAGCAAACGATGAGCGAGCGAGCAAGTAGACGACGTGAGTCCGATGGGCAATTACGAGGGGGTGAGCAAACGATGAGAAAGCGAGTGGGTAGACGACATGCGTATGATGGGCAACGGCAAGCAAGCAAGCTGCAGGCGGCGATGGGCAAGGCAATGGGTGGCAGCAATTGAGCAACCAACTAGTAGCGATGGCGAGCGATTAGAAGAATTTTTTATTTCTTATTTTTAATTGTAGAAATAAATAAATAAAAAGTAGAAAATATTTACTTCTCAATTATATTTTAAATCTATTTCTGAACAAAAAAATAATTTCAGAAATAGAAAAATGATAATTAAATAGATTTATCTTCCACAAATTAAACTTCTTTCTAGAATAGAAAATTAATTCCTGAATAGAAATAAAATAGTCATTATGCGTATCTTAACGTGCTCATGTCCAATTTTAATCAACTCGGCATGGTGTCAATCGCGACTCCATGATGCCAACTGCCCTTTTCGGCCTCGGGCCATGATTCTCGCGTCCAAGGTCGTGGAGAAAACAAAATCGAAAAAGAAACCTCGACTCAGTCAACTTAGATCTAATTTCGTCACGTTTAGGTAAATTTTGTAGACACCTTCATCCATCTAATTGGAAACGCGACGATGATTCTAAATCAGCCGCAAAGGATGGAAAGGACGACAAAATGCAGCTGGAGCCGGGGGTCAAGGAAAGAAAGGGAGAGAGGTGCTGCTGGCTGGGTCCCATGACGCGTTTGCACAATGGAAAAGAGGGAAGATCGAATGACGTATATGCCCCTCTCTTGGTCAACGAAAGCTCAAAGAGGGGCGGGGCCCACCAGGTCACGCATTTAGTCCAAAATAGTTATAAATTCTAAAATAGTAATAAATTTATTTATTAAGTGATCGGTTTCATTGACTAGAGAACCGGTTTTCCCGATTAGATTCTCGATTCCTAGGTGAGATCGAATCGAATAGAAAATCAATCACCTCTAATTCCACGGG
Organism: Eucalyptus dawsonii; assembly: GCA_016097615.1. NCBI lineage: Eukaryota > Viridiplantae > Streptophyta > Magnoliopsida > Myrtales > Myrtaceae > Eucalyptus > Eucalyptus dawsonii. Next base: position 57,233,900 of record CM027873.1, read on the forward strand.
AGTCGGATCCCCCCACCCTAGGAGCTCCCAGGTTGAGTCTGCAATAAACCTTGCAAGACCGAATCCCACAAGTCAAAATGGACTATCCTTTGTTTCGGAACTTAGTTCGTGGATAATGGGTATTTCAGGCCAAATGCCAAGAAAAAGAAAAAAAACGAAATTAATCTCGCTTAAAGCATATGAATATGAGAATATTGAAATTATCTTCTACTTCAGAGAATCTCACGTTTTCTCCAGCACTAAAGCATAAGATGCCAAACCCTAGAGTTGGATAACCAAGAAAAAGAGAGCCTTTCATCTTATTTAATGATATGCACTGAAATTTTTTTGAAATTTATATCAATTAATGTAATAGATGCCTCGATGTCTGTACAAAATCGATTAGTGTTAAACCTCGCTTTTCTCATTCATAGGAACAAGTTGTAACCCTTCATGGCGGTAGTGGTGGTGGCCGTCGTCGTCATCGTCGTCGGCGTCTTTGCCATTCTCGTTTCCTCTCTTATTGCTCAACGCGCCGGAAGCAACGATGACGTCGGACTGCTCCGCCTCCGGGACCAGAAAGATCAGGCCCAGCGTGGCCAGCCGCAGCACGTTCCTTATCAAGAGGGCCAGCCACAGGTTACTGAAATCCGTCCTGGTGACGTGCATCAGGTTAAGCACCAGCCCTCCTCCCATCTTGGAGCTCAGGAACCCTAGGCTGTCGATGCACATGAGCAGCGCAAAGAACATCCCTTCGATCCCGAGAGGGCACAGCTTGGTGCTGAGCACGATCATCGGCATCCACCGGATCCGGCTCACGACCCGCGACACGCACTCCTCCGCGATGACGAAGAACGAGTCGGGCACCCCGAGCGCCAGGTTCCACCGCCGGACGAAGATGAGGTCGAGCATCCCGGTGACGCCGTACAGCAACTGCACGGAGAACAGGAGCTTCCGGAACGAGCAGTCTTTCAGGTTCTTCTGGTAGATGAGGACGCCGACCATGGAGGCGAGCGCGCCGATGGCGTGGACCATGCCGACGAACTCCTGGGAGAAGGCGGGGCCGGCTTTCGGGTCGGTGTACCAGTAGAACTGGCCTTCGTGCGTGCTGATGTTGAGAGAGAAAGATAGGTACATGTAGAGAGATGGCTTCCATACTTGGGGGAGTTTTATCGTTTCGTACATGCCTCTCACCGCCGCTCCTATTTTCTCCGTCGCCTGCACATTGATCATAGTCAATACATTGACAAAGAAAATCTGTAGAATGCAATGTTTTGATATTAGTGATCTTTTTATTTTCAAACTTTTGAGTTTACTCTCATTTGATATGCAATGAATGAGTAAGAATGCTTGGTTCGGTGATTTAACCTTAATGCACCTCATGAAATGTCTTTCTTGGATTTCGATGCTTACGCGCAAATTACGTTGCAAGGTTAAATCAAAGTAGGTCTTTCTATAGATTAAAATAAAAAAACATCTTAAGGTACCACAAGGTAGATAACGCAGATGAGAATTGGCGGTTCAAAAATAAACTGGTAAAAACTGGAATCTCACTCCAATTTAAATTGGTAATTTCATATAACGGTTAGTAGATTTTAAACACCGGTGAGGTTATGCAAATAATATTTGATAAGTTAATACAAAAATCATTAACCTACAAACTATTAAAAAGGTTAATGATTTCGTCGGAAAGTAACCAGCAAATTACATTAAAAAAAAAAAAAAAAAAAAGTCGCTGGTCGTTTATCTTACCACCAGTCTTTTTCGATATTTACAATGGCAACTATTGAGTTTACCACCCAAAAACCCAAATCCTACCCCAGAGAATTATATTTAAAAAAAAAAAAACACACCGAATACTACAATTATGCTATTATAGATGGAAGCTATCATGTAGTAAACATCTTTTGTAGATCAAATAAAGAAAGAATATGTTTTGGTAGCTAACGTCAATCACGATTGATAAGATTTTTGTTCATATTAACAGACAATGACATTTCGCCGGTCAAACTATAATCTAAAACTTCCTCGAGAGTCGAGACTAGAGCATCATATAATCTACACGCCATTCCTCTTGGGTGTCTATCAAAGCGTCACATGACAGATTAAATTTTTCTTTAGTTTTGTGTAAATTATTGTCGCTCGCATCATCTTCGTACATTAACACGATCCAAAGCATATGAGTTACTGAAAACAACCCAGATAGAGACCCTGAGATACGGTGGTCAAGTCACAGGATTAGGTCGTAAGATCTTCTGGCAAAATGAGATCGCTGGTCAGAGTCGCGGTGAATCCACCGGTGAAGATAACATCATCTTTTTTGTAATATCTCATTTAATTCAATCTATGCCAATCTCCTACTTCATCCATTAACTTTTTAATTAAGTAATTTAACCTAGAGGATCTCGAGAGAGATCACACGCTTTCTTTCAAGAATAATACAAGCTGGAGGTCACAGTAACACAGGGAAGGTTATAGATAGAAAAATGGAGCTATAGCAGTCAACAATGGAATCATTTTTATCTAGCTAATGATATAATTTTAAGTAAAATAAAGGAACTGTTTCTGAGGCAGGCTACTTCTGGGGTTGTAACCTTTGATGGCAAAAATATTATAGATCTGTGTAGTTGAACAGATGTTGCCATCGCGTATTTACATCACCTGTCCCACTAATCTGGTGAATTTTGCTAAGGACGCTCTAACCGAAGTTACTTAAACACCCTCGTTGACCCTGACCCCGGGAAGAAAAGTTGATTTGAACGTCTAAACCTTCACGCTAAGCACTTCTCCGATTCGGATCGGTTGCTGTCATTAATGTCAACCAAACCCCAGATGAGGTCTGAGTTTTCCACCTCATTCTAGATAAATAAACATCCACTTGATATTCTTTAGGGCTAAATTAGCTAAACCCGAGCTCCAAGGGTCACAGCCAGTTGAGCTATACAATAGAGAGGCCTGAAGTGAATAATTTAATGGTTTTTTTGGTATGGCCCAGATATAAATTAGGGTTAGTTTATAGCACGAATAGCTACGCAAAAAATAGATAAAAATATAACCATGAGAAACGCGTTGCAAAATGAAATAAATAGAAAAATGATGCTGACCTTTTTCTTCTTCTCGGAATTTAGAGCGTCTGTCCTCACTTCATGAATTACAAAACCAAGAACTATCAACAAGGCTGGCGGAATTGCTAATATACCCAGAGCTCCCTGCAAATTCCCACAAAAATTACATTATCTACATATAATTACTAGCGATTTCCCAAAGAACAGAATAGTTTCTTCCAAAATGTGAGATTGATTACCACGCGCACTTGCTTACAGTTTCTTTAATGAAGGCTAAAAAGCCAGTAATTCTATCTATCTTTTGTTGATAAAAAGCATAGAGTTTTAAGAAACTCTATGAGGCATGAGGTATGATTTCTAAATTTGACTGGGAGTGGTCAATCTTTCTTTCACGTGTAAGGCCAAGAAAACCCCGTTTGTCCAAGATCTAGTTAATTGATAATCTAAGTAATGTAATAGAAAAAGCCAGCTAATTTGACCAAGCTCAGCTTTTAAAGGAAAAAAAAATAAAATAAAAGAGAAACTTTGACCTGACCTGAGCTCCGATGTGGTGAACGAAGAAACCGCTGGTGGAGTACCCGATCAATGCTCCAGCCGACGAGCACAACCCACAGAGGCTCTGCATGTCCGGCGCGAGCGCCGCCATCTTGATGCTGTTGTGCGCCACGCACGCATCAATCGTCACGTCGGCAATGGCCAGGGAAGCCGTCAGCCCCATCAGGAATGTCAGCGCCAGAGGCACCAGCAGCCTCCCCCCAGCTGCCACTGCCATCGCCGAGGCCACCCCGAGAACCCCCGAGGCCACGAAGTAGGGCCTCCGGCGGTAGCCCATCACGGGGAAGACGTCGGTGAGGAGGCCCCAGAGGGGCTTCATGATCCAGGGGATGTAATAGAAACCGATGTAGAGCTGGACGGCGGAGGGCTGGACTCGCTGGACGTCCTTCCAGTAGTAGTCGGAGACGACCTTGAAGAAGGAGCCGGCGAAGCCCTGGTTGAGGCCGTACACGACGAAGACGCCGAGGACGAAGGTCGGGTTGAGGTTGTCGGACAGCATCCGGAGCCATTGGATGGGCTCGAGGAGGAGCGAGAGGAGGCGGTTCTTGGAAGCTTTCAGTTGGAAATAGGCGGCGGCTGATGGCGGCAGCGGCGGAGGCTTGTGGTGGTCGGAGAGGGAGTCTTGGACCAGCTTCTCGGTTTCTAGGGAACCCATCGCGGAGGTTTCAGGGAGAAAGAGAGTTTCATAGGGAAATGTTGACTCTTGGGAGAGATATAGATGCCTGTGCAAGGTTTGAGATGCGAGACCGAATTCTTTAATCAATAAAGAGGTTGAACTTAGGGAGGTTCCTTTCCTTCTCAATAAAGACAAACATACGTACATATATAAACAATTTCACATATATGCAAAGTTATTCGTGGGAGAGTAATAAATTACCTACTTGGGTTCGGACGTGCATTGTGCTTCGTGCATCTGAATCAATTTGTGGGAATAAACTATTTTGGCATGAGCTACACGTCTCCGATTAATTTGAAATCAAATAAATAAAGTTGGATTAAGGATCACCCTGCTCTTTATATGAGTCCTCCTCTCGAATTTCGATGTGGGTCTAGATTTATTTGGATATATATAGTACTCACTCACTAATACTTGCTCCACTTGCTCCTTTCTACATGTGAAGGAGGGATTTGGAGGATTTGTTGGAAAGAATTAAAAAATAGTTTATATTTGAATATGAAAAGCGTAGAAGGAAAAAGGGTCTAACTATCCATCTCTCAAAAGAGATCGATATTTATGTAAAGTAGGGATGGGCACAGCATGAAGCAAGACTAGGGGATCGCATTCCTCGTCCTTGCCGCTGCCCCGTGCCTTGCAAATGGTGGGGTGGGGTATATCATCACAGGCTTATGTCCCGTGCTAGAAAACTTTCATTAGTTATTTAGAATTACACATTAAAAACATATAAATGATTAAAAAAATTATATAAAAATTATCAACCATGCTACTTTATGCTTATTCATATATTATTGGTTATTGAAAGGATCGCGATCTTATGAGCGACTCTACTTATTTACACTAATTTTTAATATTGCTTGCTAAATAATATATATTTATATATATGTTTCTCTTATATTTGTTCACCGTATCTTAGAATGAGAGATATGATCTAATCATGTATATTATAATATGATGCTTGCAATTAATATGTATTGATAATTTGTTAGCAAAGGTGAGGACTGAAAAGTGTTGTTTATCGTCACGTGTGAGTGACTCATCGATGACGTCGAATTCGGAGAAAATGAGAAAAAAAATCATTTCTTGAGTTTGGAACTTGGAAAGTGGAGAGGAACTCCCACCCCCCCCGGGAATTTTCAAGGACGAGATGACAGTTGGTACGACATAATCAAATGCAACCACCACTTTAAAAAAGGGAAAGATTCTGTATTTCAACTCACGAAGAATGTCCATAATTCAATATTTGTAAATAAATAGAAAACTGCGTTGATCATCGAGAGATTTGCATCGGTAAGAAAAAGAGAAAAAAAAAAAAAAAAAAGAAAAGAAGATAATAACACAAATAGTTCCTCAATTTTAATAATTCATAGACTTATGATATCTACAAACTAAATTGAATACATACAAAAAATTCAAAACACAACATTGCACATTAAGCTAAAATTTAAGAACTATATTTAACAAATTAAAAGTTTATAAACTACATTGCACATTAGATCAAGGTTCGTGAACCATTTATATCAATTGTTTAAAAAAATAAAAATAAAAAACTCTATAGAAAGTTTTTCAAGATTTGGTCATCACCGCAAAATATTAAAAGAGGGCGGCTCTAATTGGCGTTGGCAGCTTGCCATCATTACCATATTTGTAATGCAATTGGTAGCATCTTGAAAGATTTTGTATATCAACACTTGAAGAATGTCCAAAATCCGATATTTGTAAATAAACTAATAACCGTGTTGATTGTCGAGAGATTTGCATTGGTAGGAAAAGGAGAAAAGAAAAAATAAAAGAAGAAGAAGAAGAAGAAGAAGAAGATAATAACACAAATAGTTCCTCAATTTTAATGATTCATAGACTTATTATATCTACAGACTAAATTGAATATATAGTAAAAATTCAAAAAACAACATTGCACATTAGGTTAAAATTCAAGAATTACATTTAACAAATTAAAATTTTATAAACTACTGCGGTGGCTCCGCTGGATAAGACCCCATTGATTCTTGCCCTCAAGGTGAGGGGTTTGAAACCCAATGGATGCGCTTGGTGCCTTAACTACTTGCACGGGGTGGTGGTTCCTTTATGCGGCCCTAGGGTTTGCCCACCGGGCTGGCCGATGTATGGAATTCCCTAGGTCATCAAAAAAAAAAAAAAACTACATTGTACATTAGATCAAGGTTCATGAACCATTTAATAATAATAATAAAAAAAAAAACTCTATAGAAAGTTTTTCAAGATGTGCTCATCACCACAAAATATTAAAAGAGGGCGGCTTTGATTAGGGGTATGTAACTGGACTAGGTATACTTGCGAATCGGACCGGCCTATTTGGAAAATAGGGTCGAGAACCGGTTCTCGTTGAAATCGGTCCGGGAACCAGTTCCCAAAATTTGGAACCGATTTAAACCGGTCCGGGAACCTGTTCCAAGTGATTACCCACCCGGAAACCGGTTCCTGGAATGGTTTTGTAAATAGAGGTCAAAAATCCTATTTTTTCCCTTGATTTTTATTCTTACTCCTGCAATTACATGGCATTTTTCCTCTTGGCGCTCTTAGACATGCACGACCCTCCTCCTTTATTGTTCGTCTTCCTCACTTGCTTCCCTCCCTCACTAGCTCCCTCTCGCACCATCTGACGGACGGACGACGTTCGCTGCCACCAAATTCTTGTGTATCATGTGCATTGGCTTGCCTAATTTTTCTTTGGTAGGAGAAGTTATGCTTGCAAAAATGAATAACTTCATGTGATAGTTATGGGAATAAGCATAATATTAGAACCATATTTATTGCTAATAATTATGTAATGTTATGATTTTTGTTTTGCCTTATGATTTTATTTATGATAATTAGCCCTGTAGATTCTTAATTTTTCGTTTAGTCAAAATGTTAATGTATTTATTTATTACAAGTGCTTAATGTTTCAATACAAATCAGGAGGATTATGTTATTTTCTCATGTATTAATGTAAAATTTGAAGTCGTATAGGATATCATGAGGTTACAAAATAGGTTCCAGTGGAAACAGGGTTGACCCTGGAACTGGACTAGGAAAACAGGGTGGGTTAGGTACATGATCTAATACAAACAAGGTCAGGTATATGATCCAAAAAAGGAGAACTGGTTATAACAAGGTCGGGTACATGGTCTAAACCCAGCCACCCTAGACCCGATCACCCCTAGCTCTGATTGGCGTTGGCAACTTGACATCATTACCATATTTGTAATGCAATTGGCAGCATCTTGAAAGATTTTTTTTTTTTTTTTTTTTTGGTGAAAAACATCTTGAAAGATTTTGTATGTCAACACTTGAAGAATGTCCAAAATCGATAACCGTAAATAAACAGAAAACTATGTTGATTGTCGAGATTTGCATCGGTAGGAAAAGGAGAAAAGAAAAAATAAAAAAGAAGAGGAAGATAATAACACAAATGGTTCCTCAATTTTAATGATTCATAGACTTATTATATCTACAGATTAAATTGAATATATACTAAAAATTCAAAAAACAACATTGCACATTAGGTTAAAATTCAAGAACTATATTTAGCAAATTAAAAGTTTATAAACTACATTACACATTAGATCAAAATTCATGAACCATTTATGTCATTTTTTTAAAAATAAAATAAAATAAAAAACTCTATAGAAAGTTTTTCAAGATGTGCTCATCGCCGCAAAATATTAAAAGAGGGCATGTTGGAAGATATGAAGATATGATTTTGTAATTTCTTGTAATAGGAAATCAAATATACTTTAGGATAGAAGAAGATAGGCAAATATAGAATTTCCTTTATTACTTTCCTTCATTGTAATTAAATACAGAGTTACATGTACAGAATCATTCAATGAAAAGAAGATAATTGCTTCTTCGCCTTTGATCTGTCCTCCGAATACCTTCTTCTTCTTCCTTTTCTGACATGGTATTAGAGCCTCTGTAGTTCTGAACTGATTTGCTTCCGCTTCCGATTGCCTCATACTCCAATCTTGAATTTTCAGAAAAAGCGTTGCCAAAGGAATCAAAGTCCTTGATTGCCTGAAGGAACTGCATCTGCAAAGAGGAGATAACAGAGGAATCAAAATTCTTTTTTCAACATGTCTATACCACCAGATCGCACCTTTACTCCCGTTGATGAATCTTCATCAGATGCCTCAATGCGAGCCTTGGGAGACCAAGATCCAGCTGCTATAGTCCCTGCATCAGAACGACAACAACAAATTCAGGGCCAACCTCCGCACGTGCCATGGCAACAACAGGCTCAGGCAATTACAGGGCAACCATTCGTAGGTCACCCTTACCAATGGATGCCATATCCATGGTATCCTGGGCCTATCCCCAACGCATCATTGCCTGGCTACCACAGCAGCGCGTGGGCTGAAGCAGGTCCACCAACTAGTGACGGGGCAAACCCTAGCATCAACTCGGAGCAAATGGGCGGATTACCTATGCCAGGACAGGGATTTCAGAATGCGGACTACGGATTTGGCCTCGGGGGTTCGGGTCAGGGAACAAATCCCTACCCGACTCCTGCATCGGGTTTCTTCCCGTATCAATTTCTCACTACCAGTGGCTGGCCGAAACCTGGCGATCCATTATACACAACAAACGGCGATGGCCCAGAATTGAAGATTATAAGTCAACAATTGACAGGTGCAGATAATTATTCAAGTTGGTCGTGCGAGTTCCGGCGGGCACTCATAACAAAAGACAAGGAGGTTTTCATCAACAGATCGTTTCCGATTCTGTCCGACGAGAGAATGGCACGAATCTGGAGGCGGTGCAGTCAACTGGTAAGAACCTGGATTAGGAACTGCATCGCACCCGAGATCGCGTCCGGGCTTCCCCCGATGGAGGATCCAAAAAAATGTGGGAAAACATTAGGGAGATGTATGGAAAACTCGATCAAGTGAAATTTTTTTACCTAACACAGCAAATTTCAGATCTGAAACAGGGGAACATGAGCATCGCAACAGTATACAACAAGCTATCGAGTCTGTGGAATGAGTTAGAGGCAGCCGAGGAAAAATTCAACTGGCCCGATAACATCCAACAACAATATAAGCATATGTGAGAAAGGGAGAAAGCAACAAGATTTCTTCCCATCCTCAACGAAACTTACATGTCTTTCCGATCTCATATACTCACCATGGAGCCTTTACCAAGTCTTGGCCGGATCTATCAACTCGCCATACAGGAGGAGAGCCAACAGAGATCGGTGGACCATGGCAAAGGAGGAGATGGAATTGCTCTGGCCGCGAAGACCCATTTTCGTTCGACACAGAGAGGTTCGAGGAGGAGAGAGACAGATCTAGGGTTCGTTTTCGAAAGCGAAAACCCTAGGGCCCTTATAAAGAGAAGCGCGGACGGTGGAGATCAATTCCACTACCAATCGGACGGTTCGCGCTCGATCCAGGGGGCGACAGGATCGGACGGTTCGCATGGGATCATCTCCGCTTCATCTGACGGCTCACGTTCCGCTTCATCTGACGGCTCACGTTCCGCTTCATCCGACGGCTCCCGCAGCTTTTATCTAATCGGATCGGACGGCTACCGATCTACTGGCACCAATGGGCTAGATGGCATGCGCGGCCCACTTCTTAGAGGATCCAACAGCCCATATGGGCCTATTTCGGCCCAAGCTTTTAGGCCCAATCCAAATGCAAAAAATAATGGGCCGAAAGGAAGAGGTAAGATGTATTGTGATTATTGTAAGCGTCTGCACCATACAATTGAGAATTGCTGGAAATTGCATGGAAAGCCAGGAGAAAAAGAAAAGGGGAAATTTTCCTCAGTTTTTCAGGTGACAGGCCAGCACATGGGAAAATCAATTACCCATGAACAATATCACGAGCTAATGGAAACTTTGAAGAAATTGGATCCCTCGGATAAAGGAGGCAGCTTCACAGGTATATCTTATTGTTTGATGAATTTGATTTCAAAGGATGCATGGATTATCGATTCAGGTGCTAGTGATCACATAGTATGTGATAGGAATTTACTTTCAGATATTACAAAATTATCTTTTCCTATATCAGTACAACTCCCAAATGGTAATACCACCAAAGTCACAATGACTGGGACTATAAAGCTTAGCTCTCTTGTTACCATTAAAAACGTGCTTTACGTACCCGATTTCCATTTCAATCTGATCTCAGTTGCCCGAGCCTGTGAAGAAAATTCATGCCATATTCTTTTCCATTCTGATAAATGTTTCTTTCAAGCCCGTTCGACTGGCTCACTGATGGGCTTGGGTAGAGTCAGCCATGGATTATATTTTTGGTTGGATTTTCCACACCCTTTTAAGTCATCTCCTGTTCAATTCAATAAATCTCTATGTAATGCTACTGCCAATGGCATTAATTTCCTTAATCATAAATGTTTGGGCCATAGTGCATTATTTCCCTATCCCAAATGTCCCATTTGTCCCATGGCAAAGCAAACATGTGCTTCTTTTCAGAATAGCAATTCTCGAGCAGCAGATATTTTTTCTCTTATTCACGCTGATGTTTGGAGGCCTTATCATACTTTAAATCATGATGGCTCTAGGTTCTTCCTCACTATTGTGGATGACTATTCTCGTGCCACATGGATTTTCCTTATGCAATCAAAAAACCAGGTCTTTTCTCATTTAAAGACATTCTTTTCCTTATCCAAAACTCAATTTCAAAAACCAATCCGTAGGATACGTACTGATAATGGAAAAGAATTTTTTAATGCTGAATGTACTTCCTTATTCACTTTACATGGGATATTGCATGAGAGCTCTTGTGTTTACACACCCCAGCAGAATCGAGTTGTTGAGAGAAAACATCGCCATCTTTTAGAAGTGGCACGTGCAATTAAATTTCAAGCATCTATTCCCGGAAATTTTTGGGGAGATAGTGTAATTACTGCAGCATACCTGATCAATCGTATGCCATCACGCATCTTAAAGGGAAAGACACCTTTTGAATTATTATATGGGAGAAAACCGGATTTATCTCATCTCAGAGTTTTTGGGTGTCTGTGCTATGTCACTACAGTGGGCCATAGAGATAAAATGGCGCCACGAGCTACTCAATGCATTTTCATGGGCTATCCTACTTTGCAAAAGGGATATAGGCTTTATGCACCATCTACATGAAATTTCTTTATCAGCAGGGTTGTTTTTTTTTATGAAGATGTTTTTCCTTTTTCATTAACATCTTTACTAGAAGAAGAAAAGACAAATCGCCAATTCCTATTAGAGGAAGATTCCTCAACTGGAGGAACATTTATTATTCCTCCTGCTCCAAGAGAAGTTGATGTCTTGCCTACAACACCTCTTGTAAGTCCCGCTGAAAATTTCATTGAGCAGCCATATATAGAAGAATCGCTGCATGAAGAACCAGCACAGTTGGAGGATACTTCAGAAACAACCACTACTGAAGCAATATCCACCACACCAGAGGAGCCACAGAGGCGTTCTCATCGAATCACTCGACCACCAACTTGGACGAAGGATTATATATGCGGTTCTTCACATTCATCAGGTACTCGATACCCCATCTCTTCTTATGTCTCCTTTGATAGATTGTCGGCAGACCATCTATGTTGCATAAGTCGTATTTCCGAAGGTCAAGAACCTTCTAGTTATAATGAAGCCAAAGATGATCCTCGTTGGCAAAAGGCCATGGAATTTGAATTACATGCATTGATGGAAAATCACACTTGTGATGTTGTCTCCATTCCTGCTCATCGCAAACCTATTGGATGTAAATGGGTATATAAAATAAAATATAGAGCAGATGGTTCTGTGGAAAGCTACAAAGCACGGTTGGTGGCAAAAGGCTTCACCCAACGAGAAGGTTTTGATTATCACGAAACTTTTTCTCTTGTAGCAAAGGATGTCACGGTTCGTACTTTTTTGTCTATTGCTGCTCTTCGTGATTGGCCATTACACCAAATGGATGTCTATAATGCTTTCTTACATGGTGATCAGGATGAAGAAATATATATGGAGCTTCCGCCCGGATTACGGAGATAGGGGGAGTCAAAGGTATGTCGTCTCCGTAAATCTCTTTATGGCTTGAAACAAGCCTCCTGACAGTGGTATGCTACATTCACAAGTGCACTCTTGGCTGCTGGGTTCAAGCAATCCAAGTATGACTTTGCCTTATTCACCTGGACAAAAAGTATGTCATCCATTTACTTGATGATCTATGTTGATGATATCCTTATCATGGGGAATGATTATTCTGCTGTTAGAAAACTTAAAGAGTATCTGCATTCGACCTTTCATATCAAAGACTTAGGGTGGCCTAAGTATTTTCTTGGAATTGAAATAGCTCGCTCAGATCAAGGCATCTCATTAAGTCAGCGGAAATTTGTGATGGAGATTATATCAGAAGCAGGTTTATCAGGTTGTAGACCATCGGTCATTCCTATTGAGCAAAATGCTAAACTGACCTCTGTCAGCTATGACACTGGCATATCCTCTTCTTCTGATGATCCTCTGTTGCAAGATCCCTCAGGATATCAGAGACTCGTAGGGAAATTGATATATCTCACCATGACTATGCCAGATATTTGTTATGCAGTACAGATTCTTAGTCAGTTTATGCACAGTCCGAAACAGTCTCATATGAATGCAGCCCTGAAGATTGTGAGATACTTGAAGACTTGTCCAGGTTTGGGAATACTTCTTTCCCGAAAGTGTAACATGGAAATGACAGCTTATTGCGATGCAGATTATGCCACATGCCCCATGAGTAGAAGGTCTATTACTGGTTTCTGCATTAAATTTGGGGAATCATTACTCTCATGGAAGACAAAGAAACAGTCTACTGTATCTTTATCATCGGCTGAAGCTGAATATCGGTTTATGGCCAAGACTGTATGTGAAATAGTCTGGTTAAGGGGTCTACTTCTGGATCTCGGAGCTCCTGTTAAAGGACCAACTTTACTCTTTTGTGATAATGATTCGGCACTCAAGCTTGCAGCAAATCCTGTACTACATGAGAGGACAAAGCATATAGAAGTTGATTGTCATTTTACTCGGGAAAAGATTCAAGAAGGAATTGTCGAGACAAGATGAATAAGGACTTCGGAACAGCCTGCCGATATATTCACTAAACCTCTTTGTCAAAGACGACATATATATCTTCTACACAAGCTAGGAGTCTTGGACATATACAGACCACCAACTTGAGGGGGAGTGTTGGAAGATATGAAGATATGATTTTGTAATTTCTTGTAATAGGAAATCAAATATACTTTAGGATAGAAGAAGATAGGCAAATATAGAATTTCCTTTATTACTTTCCTTCATTGTAATTAAATACAGAGTTACATGTACATAATCATTCAATGAAAAGAAGATAATTGCTTATTCGCCTTTGATCTGTCCTCCGAATACCTTCTTCTTCTTCCTTTTCTGACAGGGCAGCTTTGATTGGCGTTGGCAACTTGCCATCATTACTGTATTTGTAATGCGATTGACGCTAGCGCAGAAACCCACCTCTCACGGCGCGTTAGCGCAGAAACCCACCTCTCACGGCGCCGCACTTAAGTCACGCAATTGTGCGCGCAAAGAATCGAACCCCTCCCCCCCCAAAGCGGGATGGGGGAAGTCCGCCCAAGCCAACGCGCCCACAGCGGGGTGGGTAGCATCTTGAAAGATTTTGTATGTCAACACTTGAAGAATGTCCAAAATCCGATATCTGTAAATAAATAGAAAACTGTGTTGATTGTTGAGAGATTTGCATCGGTAGGAAAAGGAGAAAATAAAAAATAAAAGAAGAAGAAGAAGAAGAAGAAGATAATAACACAAATAGTTCCTCAATTTTAATGATTCATAGACTTGTTATATCTACAGACTAAATTGAATATATACTAAAAATTCAAAAAACAACATTGCACATTAGGTTAAAATTCAAGAACTACATTTAACAAATTAAAAGTTTATAAATTACATTGCACGTTAGATCAAGGTTCATAAACCATTTATGTCATTTTTTTTATAAAAAAAAAAAAAACTCTATAGAAAGTTTTTCAAGATGTGATCATCGCTGCAAAATATTAAAAGAGCGTGGCTCTGATTGGCGTTGGCAGCTTGCCATCGTTACCGTATTTGTAATGCAATTGGCAGTATCTTGAAAGATTTTGTATGTCAACACTTGAAGAATGTCCAAAATCCGACATCTATAAATAAACAGAAAACTGTGTTGATCGTTGAGAGATTTCCATCGGTAGGAAAAGGAGAAAAGAAAAAAATAAAGGAAGAAGAAGAAGATAATAACACAAATAGTTCCTCAATTTTAATGATTCATAGACTTATTATATCTACAAACTAAATTGAATATATACTAAAAATTTAAAAAACAACATTGCACATTAGGTTGAAATTCAAGAACTACATTTAACAAATTAAAAGTTTATAAATTACATTGCACGTTAGATCAAGATTCATAAACCATTTATGTCATTTGTTTAAAAATAAAATAAAATAAAAAACTTTATGGAAAGTTTTTCAAGATGTGCTCATCGCCGCAAAATATTTAAAGAGGGCAGCTCTGATTGGCATTGGCTTGCCATTATTACCGTATTTGTAATGCAAGTGGCACCATCTTGAAAGATTTTGTATGTCAACACTTGAAGAATGTCCAAAATCCGATATTTGTAAATAAACAGAAAACTTTGTTGATCGTCAAGAGATTTGCATCGGTAGGAAAAGGAGAAAAGGAAAAAGAAGGAGAAGAAGAAGATGAAGATGATAACACAGATAGTTCCTCAATTTTAATGATTCATAGACTTATTATATTCTATAGACTAAATTAAATATATATAAAAATTCAAAAAACAACATTGCACATTAGGTTAAAATTCAAGAACTACATTTCAAGAACTACATTTAAAGAACTACATTTAACAAATTAAAAATTTATAAACTATACTGCACATTAGATCAAGGTTCATGAACCATTTATGTCATTTGTTTAAAAAAAAAATTATAGAAAGATTTTCAAGATGTGCTCATTGTCGCAAAATATTAAAGGAGTGCGGCTCTAATTGGCGTTGGCAACTTGCCATCGTTACCGTATTTGTAATGCGATTGGCAGCATCTTGAAAGAAGATTAGAGAGCTGATCCGTGAAGAAACGTCAATTCGATCTAAAGCCTCCTGAACCATTACGCTCGACTCGGCATCATGAATGCATCGCGAGTAAGAACAGAAAAGGTCGGTAATGGATCGTGCCGTGATCCTAGATTTCCAAGACCCCGACAGGGTCAGTGCACTGCACCAAATCAGACCCCGTTGTCGAGTTCTCGGGCATCTTTCTCACTACTATGGAAGGGACCATAAGCACTCGCCGCAACTCGAGCCTCTTTCTACTCGCACATCAACCGAACTTTCAGGTTTATGCACACGGGGTCGAGAGCCGACTCTATAAAACTTCTCGCCTTTTCCCCCAGCATCCTAATGTAGAAAGAGATGCAGTCTCTAGGAAAAGGTTGAATGCAATGTGGCAGTTCAATTGCTAGACTAAATCCAGTACCGTACATCCTTAGGCTGTACAGAGACTCAAACGTAAGTACATGCTACATGGCTTATCCCGTCTGGCGGATATCGATCTTATAGCAGTTCATATTCATACGATCTAAAAGCACTAAAGGCAATTGTAGATGAACAAACAACCCACTAAATCCAGTTCAGCACGTCCAAATTTATGTCACAATTACATGTAAATAGTAAAAGAGAGGTGCCGCACAACCTTTAACCCCGACTCGTTCAGTGAGAGATCCGCTGCTGGATAAGCAATCAAGCAGCAAGAAGCTTCTGAATGTCCTTCTGCAAGAAGACTCGAGAATGTTAATCGAAAGAACTGCTCAAATCATTCTGAGGCTTGATCTTCAAAAGATTATGTGCACTAAAGTCTCTTTTGTTAGTTGTTTCTTCCAGAATTATTGAACATGACATATAGACCTCCTTTCTGGTGAATGGGATGTGTAAAAACTTATCATTGTCTGTGACCCAGGTGAATTAGTGCATTAAGAACCCACTGAAGTTACAATGAACTTACAAAATCTCTGCCTCAGAAAGGGAAAGAATATGGACTGATTTTCCATGGGAATGGCATGGTGAACGATTACAAAAGCCCACCAGATATACAGTCACACAACATACAAGACTGTAACCATCTCCATGCAGTCATGATAGCAAGCAATTGCCATACCTCAGAACATCGATTACTTAGGCATATCTCCGAACTTCACAAGTTAGCTTAAAAAACGTACCTCTATTTGAAAAGGAGACGTTGTTGGAGGATATCTCTCCACAACTTTGCCATTTTTGTCGACCAGAAACTTCTCAAAGTTCCACTTGACCAGGTCACCCAAAAAACCTCCTGCACTCGATTTCAGAAACTGATACACAGGAGCTGTACCTGGTCCATTAACATCAACCTGTTTCCAACAGACTTGAGCTTGGTTGTTCATTCCAGCCATCAGTTAAAATAGAGGAAAGAATGTATGTGTGGAAGTCAAACCTTATCAAAAATCGGAAACTCTGCTTTAAACCTTGTACAAGCGAATTGTTTAATCTCAGGATTTGAAGCAGGCTCCTGGCCACCAAATTGATTACAAGGAAAAGCCAAAATTTCAAAACCTGTAAAATGGACAGCCCAAGGTGTTTCTCATCAATTTCAAAGATATAGAAAGAGGACTAGCCAAATCCAAATGCGCATAGAAGTTTCAAGCTATACATTATATCAGAACAAAGAGGACTCCCACTCTTTCCATCCTAGCAAAGAAACAGCCATCCCACCCTTCCAGTAGAGGCAATAGGTCTCTCCCTCTCTATAGCTCTCTCCTTGAATCAAAGCAAAGAACTTATTTCACTCTATAAGAAGTGGATCTCTTCCTGTCTCTCCAATATAGCAAAGTATATAGCTCCCTCCCTCCCTCCCCCCCCAATCTCCTTTCCTTTCATCAGTGGAGGTCTCCCACTCTTTCCATCCCAGCAAAGAAACAGCCATCCCACCCTTCCGGTAGAGGCAATAGGTCTCTCCTCTCTATGTCTCTCTCATTGCATCAAAGTAAAGAACCCTTCCTCTACCCCTATCGCCCCATCCATTCATCCATCCATCCAGGATATACTACTCTCTCTCTCTCTCTCTCTCTCTCTCTCTCATACACACACACACAGGAAGCATCTCTAAATGTGCCCTTCATAAATGTGCAAAGAAGATGTAAGAAACACGATTGGCAAAATATAACACCTGAAAATGGACTGTAGAAAACAATGGTAAAAGTCCCACAGAAAAATAAAGGACAACTGATTTCTAGCACACTGTTACACTCAACTGCAGCAAAGACCATTGGACAATCCCTTTAGCAATCTGTATAAGACATAGTACCACAGGCCAAACTAAACAAAACTTGCTTGAGAAGATTAAATTCTGGTTGGAGCCCATCTCATTAAAAAAAAACTATAATTGAGAAGCATAATGATCGACATGACTTGTTGTTAAGGGAAATTCAGCTCCTAATTAGATGGTCTCGAGAACTTGAACAGAACTTCCACTTGAATCTTTTGGCGTGTAGGACAGACAAAACTCCATTGATATTGTACATTTGCGGATGAGTGGAAAAAGACACTGATATAATAAGGTGATTCACATCCTTTGCTGAATCATGATTTCATCTACTATATTTACAAATTAATGATCCCTCCTAGCTCAAAGATAGTAGTCTAACTTCAAACAGGAGAAGCTTTTAAGGAATTCTATAACTCTCCTCACAAAATCATCTCACCTTGAGTCTTGTACTTCTCATATATGTGCGAGAGCTCTTTGTAGTTTGATGTCGTTAAACCACTGAATCACAAGAAAATTCTTCAATGAGACTGTACATCTGATAAATTAAATCAGACAATTGAAGGATATAAAGCAATACCATTTCGAAGCTACGTTCACAATTAATAAGACTTTTCCCTTGAATTTGCTCAATGAAACATCATTCCTATCAATGTCCTGAACCATGAAGAAAAAATGTGTGCAGCAATTAGCAATTATCATGAATAAAGCAGCTTTACCCAAAATTCAGTATGTAAACCGAAAAATTAATAGTATAATAATGTCCACATAAATTACCAAAACATAGTAGGTGCCAAAACAACGAAGAATTTTTAGCCACAACAGCATGAATCTTAATTCTAAGGATTTGCATACTGTAGAGAATTTGCAAATTAGTTCAATTCATGAACAAAGAGCAAATAAGCGACCTGAACTCCAGCTTAATTTCTTTTAGTCCAAATTGGAAGCACCAATATTAAGTAGCTAAAATGTGCTTCCTCGTCATCCAAAAGTAACAATAAAACAGAGAAGATGCAAAAAACAGTGTGGTGGCTGAGACAATTAAGATATATTTTTTTTCTAATTTCCAAAGCAGATTGGGCCAGCCATCAAAATTGCTTGATTCTACCGAAAATAAATAAATACATAAAAACATCGTATTTAAGTGAATTACGAAGCTCCCTGACGACCCACAAAAGAAAATCTCTTCAAGAACCAATTTCAGCTACACCCAGAAGAGAAATTCGATACCTTCACGCTGAAATCGTAGAGGGTCTTCTCAGTGGCAGCTCTAGCATAAACACCCGACGAGCGAGAACTGAAGCTGAGCCGCGACGAACTCGGAAGGGAAGACGACGACAACCCATTAATGAGAAAAGCTGAATTACATGAACCGAGCGAGGATCGAACCGATGACGGCACGCGAAGAGCGGCCGGCGACCAAAGGGAGGTCGGAAAGGGTGAGTTTCCATTCGTTCCGGCTCGACGGAAGCCGTACGAAGGGGCGGAGAAAGCGGCCGAGAAAGGGGCCGAGGCCATTCCTTCGGCGCGGGTTTGCCGAAATTGAGGTGTCGCGAGGGGAAGATCGATGAAAATTGCAGAGAGATCGATGGAGTGGGGAAGAAAGCGAAGCAGAAATGGCGAACGGCGAGGGGAAGGGGGAGGACGGTGGCTGGAATTTGTGGACATTGGGCAGTGGGAGGTGTTGTTCCACGTGGTCAATTTTTTTGTACGGTGGAATGGTGTTTTTCAATTGTTCCACGTGGATATTTAGGCTGCTTTTTGTTAGACTTTTGAACAAAGTCTTTGAAAAAAATGCCAAAAACTTTAAGTTGAAGGGATTTCTAAAGTATAAATTGTATTCGATAAATTATATTATAAAAATATAATGGTGAAATGTCTTTGAGTAGAATAATATTTGAAGAAATTATATTTATAAAAGAATTTTTTTTATTATAAAAAAAAAAAAGAACTGGCTTGTCAAGCGCGCGATAGCCGATGAAGCGCAAGCGACCATCATTTGAGGTTAGCAAGATCTCAAGTGGCTTTTGGAGACCACCAACGGGGGTGCCTAGGGTTAGACGACCTCTGGCAAGGATCACACCACCCTCGCGAGGGTTACTGCGACCCAAATTGCATGGCCTTATGCGAAGGTCGTCACAACCTAGATTGCAGGTCGCCACGACCTAAATTGTGTGGAGGTTGTGTGGCCTCTCTCAGAGGTCGTTACAACCCAAATCCCATGGAGATCGCGTGACCCAAATCGCATGGCCCCTTGTACAAGTCTTGTGACCCTTAGCTAAGAGTGTGCACAGTTTAGGTGGACAATTCCCATCCTAGAATCGAAGACCACCCACTAAGGACCAATTATGAAAAATTGAAATCGAGAACCGCCCATTGGTTGTATGGATCCACCCAATCCAGTTCCCAGTGGATCCATGAAACCAGTCTCACCAAACATTAACTCAATATTGTCAATCTAGACTTGTGCAACCAAGATGAGGGAAACCAAAATTGGTAAAAATAATAAGAAAAAATTATGCGTGCTTAATAATGTTGCAAGGAACAAGTGGGCAAATTTGGTACTCTAGCACCGGAATGAGAATGAGCAAGAAAAAAGTCATCCTCATATCTTAGTCACGATTTGCTCATAATAACATTTTCTTGACGAAGATGCAATATTCTGAATTCTCAAACTAACTCAAACTGACAATGCAACTTCTCATTATTCAACCACACAGTAAAGAAATTCTCTATCCACCTCAAGAATGTTGCCACCCTTCCAATTGAGAAGCATCCAATGATAATGCAAATGAGGTAATACCATAATGTGAACCCTAGATAAAAGATAGTAAGAGCTTGAGCGATTTCAAGAGCGACAAGATGAAGAATTGAGAGAGAACATGAATCCTAAATTTTAAACTTATTGATTTTGATATTTTTCAATATTAAAAATTAATATATTATTATAATATAACCAATCTCGTCCTGGTGGGTGAATCTGCCCACGGAACCAAGAACTGGATTGATACACATTGATTTCCATAAATCAAAATTGGGAATCATACCAATTCCCTTAATAACTACTTGTACCGAGTGGGTCTAGTTTGGTTTCGGGCGATTTGGGCGAGTCCCGATTCCTTTGCACACCTCGACCGCCAACGATGGTCGCCTATGTCGTCGTGACTATGCCAACCCCTCTCTAGCCCATTGCATGCTCCTCATAGCCTTGCCAGTCAACCTCAACGGAGAAGAAGACGAACAACCATCGAGGGTAAAACTAGAGAAGAAGGTGAACAGTCATTTTGGCCAAAACTAGAAAAGCAAAGAGTTTTAGAAGAATTTTTTATTACTAACTATAGCTAAAGGCATGCCAAGAAAGCTGAAAGTCCAAGGCAACCTAAGACCTACCTTGGACTTTCAACCCTCTGAAGATTGACCTTTGTGAAATGAGATTTAAAAAAAAATTGCCAAACACCTTCAATTTAGCCTAAGGGGCTTTGGGAAGTCTTTCCCGAACACACCCTTTGTTAACCAACTTTCAATTTTATTTTTTTCTTTTATAATATTCTTAATTTTCAATATAATGATTACACATAATACAAGTGAGAGATGATATAGTAACTATTGCGAACTTTTCGTACACGAGCATTTCCTATTTCTTTTTCCTATTTATCCATTTCTCAACAAGCAAAAAGACAAAGAAAAAAGAAGTTGGTTTTGGTTCACTCCATTGTAATAACCAAGGGTTGGCAAAAAAATGGATATGTTTAGTAGAAGTCCTAAAACTGTCAGGAAAATGCAATTGAGTTCTAAAATTTACAAAAAATGCAATCAAGTCCTACAGTTTATCAAGTTGGTTCAATTGAGTCATTCCGTTAGCACCGTTAATTTATACTAATGGAAAATGCTGGCATGGCTTATTTTAATCATTTCTCTATCCTACGTGGCAATTAGGGCAAGAAAAATTGTCCAAGTCAATAAAACGACATAATTTTGGATACTGCTTATTTATCCAAAATGACTACGTCTCTTCTCTCCTATTTTTACATTCCAAAACATTTTCCTTCCATTGAACCCTTCCTCTGGCATTTTCCTTTAGTCCCTTCTTCCTCGTTCGAATTAATTCTTCCTTCATATGAACCCTAAGCCCTAAATCTAGACACAGATCATGATCTGGTGCCTCACAAGTTGCAGTTCTTCATCAAACACGAGTATTGCGACACTCATCCCGCAAGAGCCTTGGTGGCGGATCAAGCGGCATTGACAATGGAAGCAACCACTATGACTGAGCCACTCTTCTCCTCACTCTTCTGAGCTAGGTTTGTATCTTCGCCATCGATTTCACCGTAACTTGTTGATTATGAGATTTTGGGTTTTTAGTTTTCGAAATCTAAGCCCTAAATGTGATCTGTGTGTCGATTATCCCCAAAATTTCATTTCAAAATTCTTGATTCATAATGGATTGGTGAAGAAGATGAGCAGTCTTGCAAGAAATGAGCATTACCCCAAAAATTGTGTTAATTGTTGACTGTCCAATTGATTTTTTTATTTTTTTTTACACTGTCGAGTTTGTTTCTAGCATCAAATTTTCTTGATTCTCTTCACTTCTCTACCCAAATTTTGTATAAAAATCTTTCAAGGGCCCTTCCTTACAGTTGAAATAATCCGGAGATGAGAAAAAGCTTCTATTTGCAAATATCGTGGTTTTTGGAACTTTTCCTTCTTTATGAGAATGATTCTAATGTGAAGTCAGTCTTCCTACAAAGCTTTTTTTTTTTTTTTTTTTTAATGAATGTTAATAGCACTGCAATTTGCACAAGTGGAAATTTCAGAATTATTAGCCTTGAGATTTTCTTTTGGGAGATTGGTAGACTTTTTTTTCGCATTGTGAAGTTTGGTAGAGTTTATGGGACTTAGCTTGGATCAAATTCTTTTGCTAGTGTACCATTTATGGCCATGCACTCATATGTATATATTTTACAAAATTTTCATTCAATATATTATTATGCTTGAGCAGCAAAATAAATTATTTTTGTTAGCTTCTTTAGTTGCATTTAAAGATCTATTTTTTGGTTAACATATCATATACATGGGGATTAGTAATATACAATACGAGAAACAATTTTGGAGCTTTTGGGAGTTGGATGGCCTTTCCAATGTCTGGTTTTGAATTGCAGAGGGTGTGTTATAGCTTAGAATTATTGTAGGTTGTTTAAAAGTTTTGCATTGTTTAATCATTCGGAAGGGTAAACAACCCAAAGATGTCTATAATTGAAATAGTTCTTATCAGCCACAATGTGACATCCTAAAATTTCAGCCTTAGAATTCCGCTTAAGCCTGTGCTTGTTGACGGAAGAGAAATCGGGATAGGTGGATTGTCTAATGGACTTTGTGTGTGAGTTAGGCATGTGATGGCCTAGTGGGCCTAATTTTGGGTTGAGTTTGGACTAGAGAGAGAGGACGGTGGACCGTGAATAAGGCCTACGGGTTGAATGTGTGCAGAAGGCCCGATTAAGGAGGATAAATGCCAAGATTTTTTGCCAATGTTCATCTTGCGCGAATTTGAGTGATTTTGAATTTTCAATGGTGTTTTCTTATAACTTAATTAGTGATGTTGTGATGTATATGAAATTGATTGTGGACGTAAGATCCTTGGATATTAGAAATTGCGACTTGAAGATGTGTACCATTCCACTAAGTTTTTGGTCATGTTAATAATGGAGGATCTTGGAATAAAGTTGTTTGATTAGTGCCTAGTATTGGAGGTGGCCAATTTCTTTGGGCTAGGAGAATGATTAGTTTTATTTTGTTTAGATTAAGCTTTGTTTAGGGCATGTAAGCCAAGGGAAAAAGGATCAAATCTAGGATTTTCTACAATAGATTTTGGATTCTCCATGCAAAGTTTCGGTTCTTCCCCTTCCCTCAGCCGAAACTTCAACCCCTAAACCTCATGATAGCCCTAAAATTTCCCCAGCCAATTTCCTCATTTGCATGGCTACAGCAAGGGAAAATTTCCCAAGAAAAACCATCATTTTTCCTCCCAACTTCTACTTTTATTTTTCCCTTCTCATTTGTTCTTCTTCTGCCTTCATCCCCTCACTCGCCCAACGCCTCCCTCTCTCATTTTCATCTTGTTTCCTTGCTGTTGTTCGAAGGACTAACGACCAAAGAAGCATCCAACCTTCAAAAGAGCTTGAGAAAGCAGTTTTTGAGTCCTAAACTAGGTAACGGAATAAGCTAGGTATTAAGCTTCGAAATCCTCTCGATACATGATGGTGGATTAGCACGATCTGGTGGATTTTTGGGTTATAGGAGCTAGATCTTTGGATGACTTTAGCTTGCATGTATGTTGTGATGTGTAGGAAGTTTTGCATGTGAGTTTCTCGAAGGCTTTTGGTTGCTAACCCTGCATGAGACGTGCTCAAAGGAGCTGAGGTTAGACTTTTCTTAAGATCTGTTTTACCAGACCCCCCGTGTTTTCTGTTTTCGTGGGTTGGAATGTGCTACGAATTTGAGATTACATTCTCCTTGAAAAATGTTGTAAACATCTTTATCTATGACATATATTTTACTCAAGATTTTCTGAATTTAAAAGAATAATGTTTCAATTTTGTTGCATGCAAGTTAGAATCTCGTTTTATGTTAGAATCCATGACCTTTTGGTGTTCAAAGAACTTTTATCAACTCTTGAAGTTTGATTTTCAAAATCGTTTCTTCACAAAAGTTTTTCACATATCTTGAAGGTTAACATAGTCAAATTTCAAAGCAAATGGATAAGTTTTGGATTTCGAACCAAGCTGGTTTGAAAAATGTGATTTCTGGATACAAACACAGTTTTGGTAACTGTTTAAGTGATTTACTACTCATATTCTAGAAATAAATGGATCAAAGTCTCTTCATGAAAATGTTTTTTTAAGTGTTCTTTAAAATATATTTAAATTTGAGAATTTTCTAAATGAATTTGGTTATGTTTCCGGATTTAATCCTAGAGCTATGCGTGTGGACTCGGTTTCTGCCATTGAGGGCCGGTTGTGGTCTTGTTGCCATTCTTGATGTCTTGCTTGCTAGAAATTGCATATTTCGTGATTTTGGATAATTTTGACATGTTGAGAATTTATGCTTGATGGCTGTGCGTGAGTGGTGCTTATCATGTGTGCGGAATCATGTGTGATAAGTTTGTATGGTCGTGTGAAGGGCAATTCTGTTTTGTGGATGCTGATGCATTGTGATTTTAGCACGCTAAGTATGCTATGTGGTGATACATGTGTGTGCTAGAGGTGTCAAAAGTGTGCCCTAATGGAAGATTTCGATATGGTGAATGTGTAAATGAATCAAATTAAAAGATATTCCATCGAACAACATTTCAATAATGCCCTTGGGGAGTGGGGATGCCCCAAATAGTGAGGTTTGGGATGCCTCAGTTGAAGTCACAAGGCCAACAACCCTTGGACACCAGGATGCCTCGGAGGAGATGCCTAGGGCCAACGTCCCTTGGAAGTTCGGGCAGCGACTCGAAAGTGACTCAAACAGATTCGGCCAACATCCCGGGTTCAATCCATTTCGAGGATGGATATGAAATGTTCACACATTGAAATTAATCAATAAGGTGTGTGAGTACGTGTGATGGTGTTGCCGTGTGTCATGAGATGCATGAATGCGGATGCATGAACGGAGTTTGTATGCACATTGCGGTGTAGTCTTCATGCATTATGCTCACTTTAGCTTGTCTGGTATGCATAATATTATTGGTACCATATGCTGTCCTATTTGATGTAGTCCATGGTTATGATGATTCACTATATTTGTGCTATTTTCACTAATGACCAAAGCTAGGATCTCGTTGTTTAATGTCATACTTCATCCTTTACTGGATATAGTTGCTCACCCCTTATTTTTCCTCTCAAATCATTAACTATGGATGTGACACCTTTGGTGACTTACGGCACACTTGTGCGAGTAGATGGCGTGTACAGGAATTTTGAGGATCGAGATTCCGGCCTTGTTTTGACTCGTTATATTTGTACTATTTGAATAGATGATGGACACCCTAATCATTTTCCTATGCAATTTGTGTCCGTGTTCTCAACATGAATGGGAGGTTGCTTGGCCCCATCCTTTGGTGATGTTCCGAGCTTAGAGTAGGAAGCGCGCATGGTATGGTGGGTTGTAGTGGATGAGGAAAACTACTGGGTAGAGGAGTTAGGCATCTTTTTGGCATCTCCTAGGTGTTTTGTTCGGGTCATCTTGATATGTGTATTGCCATGATGTAATTGTCAAGATGTCATTTTCCTCTTGTAATCCCTGCTTATGATGAATGAATGGAAGCATGATATTATTATGTTAAAATTGTTCTTAAGTGAAATCTCTTTATATGAAAAGTGTATACTCTTCCGCTTGCGTAATAGAAATTATAGATTATAGTTGAGGGTCTAGAGTGATGGCCTGGGACGTCACACACAGAGTACTAATCCAACAAAAGTATATGCACTCAGTTTTCCCTTATTTTACAGTGAAGTTTCATGTGCCAATTGTGTCAATCCTCTGGATCCATCCTTCATTAACCTATCAAAATGATTACGTTGTGCATCAGTTTTAGACAAGGCTTGATTTCTAATATATGCAATTTATATGGTGTTCATTCTACCCTCTTAATACAATTTTTCTTAATGATTTCAATTGCTTGTCTCTTTACGAGTGAAGTCATTAATAGTTTTTAGTTGAAATTTTACAATTGGAAGTGCTATTTGTTTTTGTTCCTTTGTAGGTCCAATGGGCAACAACAAAGTTTATGTCATTGTTTTCCTTGGAGGTAAATTTCAAGTTGGACCGCCCTTAGAATACATAGATGGAAGGGTTGATGTTATAGAAGTAAACTTAAGTAAGGGTTCATTGTCCAACATAATTGAATCTGTTGAGGTTTTGTGTGGGCGTAAAATAGAAAAACTCTTTTATAGAGTTCCTGAAAGTAATATTCTTGAAGATGGGGGTAACTCTTAAGTACTTATGAGATAACTCCAGTGTGATAGATCAATTTTATCATTATCTTCATTCTGAAAATATTGAATTGTATGTTGAGCATGTCGATGATGAAGAGACGCTTGCTAAGATAAGAGAAGTTGAGATGGAAACTGGATGTTTGTTTGATGTGAATATGAAAAGTGTTATCAATGTGGCTGATAATGTGTTTGAAAATATAATTGGAAATGCCGATGGTGACGGGAATCAGGTTGAGGGTGAAAGAAGGGATTTGAATGATGAGAATGATGATGCATGTAATTTGGTGGATATGAAACAATTGAGTGACAATGATGATTTTGAATTGGTTAATGTAAGAAAAAATTTAAAGGAATTTTCAATGAGACATAGACTCAAAATTGGAACTAAAATTGAAGAAATTTCCCAATTAAACATTAACTCTCCAATAGAGTTATTAATTGATTCTCTAATGGTAGATGCTTCTAGGTATGAAACAGAGAACTATGATTCAGATGAAAAAGAAAGTCTTTGTTAGTAAAATTCTAAATGCAAGTAAACGTGTCAAACAAGTAATATAATGATAAGAAAGAGTATTATCACGAAGATCGATAATTAATAAACTATTTAAATACTAAAATAAATTAATTCTAAAATTTATCTAACAGATCAAAATATAATTGATAATAAATTAAAAACAAAATTTGAAGACTAAATGCAGTAAATCAATCAGATAAATATGTTAGAGCATCCGATTTCATCATAACCACTAGATATGAATTTTAGATTGTTGTAGGTACAAGAACGATATCAAACATGTGATAGTGGAATTTTCTAATTTATTTACTATCCTATCTTTAGGTATAACAAATCTACTCAGTTTATTAATCAATTATATCTCTATGTAAATTAAAATAAACATAAGTGCATTAAAAACTATGAATATTCCTAGCTTATAATGAGTTTTTTGGATCACCTTATCACCGAAAGCTACACAAATAACGTGATATATCTATAATCACGTTTAATTCATGGTTATATATTATAATGAGCAATTGCATATTATCACTTCTCAATCTCAAACATACACATCAGATCATTTAAGTGGTAGTCAGTCACTCAAAAGTATCATAATAATATATAACCGACATGAATAAAATTAATTGCAAAATATAGAAATCATAAAATTAACATCATCATGATTATGTTACATTGTAACCCTAACAAAAGAAAATTAGAACATAGTAGAAGAAGAAATAAAAATATAAATCAAACCCAGCATCTTAAATCAAAGAATAAGAATTCTCTCACAACTTTTGTCTTTCTTGAAAATACTTGAAAAACTCTTTAACAATGAAAAACAATCTAACAAACACCTAACTTGCTCCCATAGGCTCCCAATGTTTTCCTATTTATATGATATATCCAAGATCCTTATCTCCAAGTAATTGCGCATAAAATTAAGGAGTAAATCAGAGGATATTTGATTTGATATATATCTCCCAATGCTTGTAGATAATATTAGGGAACAAAATCAAGGATTTCTTGATTTAATATCCATCTTCCACTGCTTTTTTATTTAAATTCCTGATTTTTGTCATTATTTTCCTTATCTTTTTCATATCTCATTATTCTCCATAAATAAAGAAAAGTCAAATAATTAGAAGGAAATCCAAATATTTTCTCATAGATATTGCATTATTTGTTGCCTAAAATAAATAAAATAGCTCTATTTTTATAGAATTATCAGTCTCCATTCAGATTTAGATGATGAGAGCGAAAAAGAAGAAGATGATGTTATTTCAAGAATGAGGAGTGGGTTTCCATCATATGATCGAAATGGTAAGAATCTAGTATTTGTTATTGGCATGACATTTGAAGATTTAAGTGAGTTCAAAGATGCAATTTTGAGGTACTCAGTGACTGAGCAAAGAGCAATTAAATATACCAAGAACACCACTAGATTTGTAAGAGTTAGGTGTGCCCAGGCTAATTGTAATTGAATGACTTAAAAGTACATTGATGAGCATATATGTGCTATCACTTTTGAGAATAAGAGAGTTTCCAGTTATTTTTTAGCTAAATACTTCATGATTCTCATTTCTGCAATGCACCTCATTTGAAGAAATTAGTTAGAGAACAGTTGGGGTTGAATGTCACTTTAAGTCAATGCAGGAGAACAAAGCTAAAACTGTTCAAGAAATTGCAAGGCAATTATAAAAAGGAGTATGCATTGATGTACGATTACTTGGGGGTGATTTACATTGCAAGCCAAGTTAGCACATTTAAAATGAAAGTTGAAAGACCATTACCAGGTTCCTTATCATTATTTGATAGGGCTTACATTTGCTTTGATGCCTGCAAGAAAGGATTTTTGGCAGGATATTGGAAGATCATTGTATTAGATGGATGTTTTCTTAGGGGGTTGATGAAGGATGAGTTGTTGTGTGCTGTAAGGAGGAATGCCAACAAACAAATGTATCCAGTAACATGGGTAGTTGTAAGAATTGATAATAAAGACACATGGACCTGGTTTATCAACTTGTTAAAAAAAGAACTTGACATGGATAATGGTAATGGTTAGGCCTTAATAAGTGACCAACAAAATGTATGTAATATTATTATTGCTTATCTTAAATTTGTTTGCAACAATATATCTAATGATTTCCAAAATTAACATTTTTTTTTTTTTTTTTTATCAGGGTCTCATCCCTTCAGTAATTGCACTTCTTACTAGCTTTCACATTAAATATAATCCCATAATGATATAACACATGCATAGAAACAATGCCAATTGATAAAGCACCTTTCCTTTCTTCACTCATGCAAGCTCCTCTTTTAAAAGTCTATTTTTCGTCTTTTGTACCTTCATTTTAGCTATTAGTGAGCTCACATAATCGCCGTCGCATCTCGATTGGCTTCACTTTGATAGTGCTTGATTTCTTTCAAGCAGGTCGACTATCATGTCCCTCGCTTGATCCGGTATTTTTGGGTTAACCCACATGAAGAAATTGCAGCAACTTGAATTAGGGGTGAACGTGGTTCCCGGTTCATAAGGGACCGGTTCCGGTTCTCGGTTCCCCTTTTCGGGGAACTAAAACCGGTTAGGTTAAAAAAAAGCCCCAAATTAATTTACCATAATCTTAGACTCTCAGTTCTCACTTTCACTTCACGCTTCTTCTCTCTGTCTTTGCTCGACGCTACTCTCTACTCAATGCTCGCCCTTGACGAGTTCCTCGACGAATCTGCTCACTGCTCAGTGCTCGCCGTCGATGAGTTCCTCAACGAATCTCCTCACTGCTCACTGCTCGCCCTCGACAAGTTCCTCGACGAATCTGCTCACTGCTCAGTGCTCGCCCTCAACAAGTTCCTCGACGAATCTCCACACGGAATCGGGCATCAAGACCCTCGACGAGTTCCTCTTCGGCAAGACCTACATCTCCGTGTAACACTTCCTCGACGAGTTCCTCTCCAGCAAGACCTACATCTCCGGGTAACGCTTCCTCGACGAATCGGGCGATCACCTTCTCAGATCTCCACACGAAGTCAAGCCTCAAGTCCCTTCCAAGTGGTGGTGTTGGCCAGTGGCTTCTCGAAGAAGCTTGTCCCCCTTGTCTCTAAGGTCCTCCCTCCACCTTCCTACGGTTCAGAGATTTTCTTCGAGGAACTGATGCGTTCTACTTAAAGAACAATTCTTAAAGGCTTTTCTCATCCTTCTTCGTCTTTGTTTTTTATTTTTCATCTCGGTTCAAATTTGTTGCAGGAGGTGCCGAAGGCACTGCTTCCGGTGGCCAACATGTTGTGGTCCGCATTCGCGAGCACTTTTTGGTGCGTCTTTCAGAACGAAAAAAATTAGCTTTGATTTTGCTATGCTAGATTTTTGTGCAGTGCTTCCTAGGGGTAATTTGATTGCAATAGATGATCTAACTCAAGTATAAGTGTATGAGTTTGTTCTTTACGTGATGTGGAATTTGGTCGGGATTGCGATCGTGCTTCTATCTTGTGCTTCTGATTGTTTATGGAATTTAGTCCTCCATTGGCCATTGAAGGCTGAATAGTGCCTTAGCATTCTTTGTAGAAGGTATGAGTTGTTAGTAAATGGATGCTGGTCATCAAAGATGGTAAAGAGAAACCTGATCATGTGGATTCCATGAAAATTGGTTTTCTCTTGTTTTTTACTGTGAGGAAAACTTGTTCAAAATAATAAGTCAGGCTAGAAAGTTAGTAATGGAACATCAAGGAAGAAAGGGATGGTTGGTTTCATCATCTACAACTATCTCTTAAACTCATATCGTGTAGTTATGTAATCCTTACGAAGGGTCCCATGTATTTTCTAGTATGAGGAATAACTTAAGATAATTTTTGGTGTAACTTGTGGCTCCTTGGGTAAAGATTTTACAAATGCAATTGCTGTCTTGATTTTAGAGAGTTTATCTTTGCACATATGGATCCTGACTGTATGTTGGCACCTACGCTCCTTTAGTAGGTGTTCGGTTTTTCCATTAGTCTAAGTCCTTCCTCTATATTTTTTCTTAGATAAACTATCGTGAAGTATGCAGCACGATATATTTAGAGCTAGAAACCTGTAAGTGCAAGAGATAACTTGGCATACATGGCATTCGGAAGGTTCCACCTTGTGTAAATTATGCATTTGTAGTTAACCTGCATGAATTATTCATAAATTCTTAGATAAATAACACATCTCCAACTGCTTTTTTATCAACAAAGTAATCGTGGAAGAGAAAGGTCCAACTTGTAAAAGGAAGAGAAGTATTTAGCTGTTAGCTTTGCTCGGGTGCATTTGCAGATTTTCATTTCATTCCATGGGGTGGATCAAATTGTTTTATCTCTTCCCTTGTGATATATATGATATCTAAATAATGAATGCTACTTGTTGGAAACCCATAATGGAAACTCTATAAGTACCATAAAAAAATATGACAATTTTACATTTTGGATCCAAATTTTACATACCATCAAACTAGATCCAAACTCACATGCTCAGATCCAAATCTGGTTGTACTTTCTATCATATTATCTTTCTAATTTTTTTATTTGATTGATTTTATCTAGAGAAAAAGTGAAGAGCTTGGCTGTGCATCTTTGGAGCAGGGTGAGGTTGTTGGCAATATCGGCAACAAAGTCGTTTTAGGTCCTAAGGGAAGTTGGAAGGCCAGTGCTCTCAACAGCTTCTCTTAGCTGATTCCTGGTGAAGAGCAAACCTCAATATGGAATAGCTCCAGCTTATAAGTGCAGTCCTTTAAGTATGAGAGAAAAATTCACTTGCTTACATTTCTTGTTGATTCTTGCATGTACAGACGATTTTGGGCTGCTCCCGTTGTCTTAAAAGAACCTGATTGCTGCAGAAAAGAATGAATCAATAAACTCAATTCGCTCGCATTGAACAACAATAGAGTTGTCATTTGGAAGCAATTCTCCGTGAAGGAAATCCTTCACCGCCAACCTTTGCATCAGTTCCGCATACATCTCCATGGCAGCATCTACAAATTAGTCAAAGGAACAAGAGAAACAACCCTTTTAAAGTTTCAATAATATCATTTGAAGGAGCACAAGTCAATTTCCCAATAGACTACGTACAGACCAATCTCTGAGGTAAAATAAGTTCTCCTAGTGTCTCTAATTTTCCTTTTCCTTCTTCAACAAACAAAAAAGAAGCAATTCCCTCGCCTCCCTCCTTAAAAATTAACTCATGAAATTATTCTAATGAAATAATATGTTAAAAGCAGCAATTCTATATCTTTCACAATTCTGTAATTTATATATTTGGTGTCACATTTAGAAATTTTTGGCCAATGGGTATCATTATATGAGTTGCATTGAAATAAATGGGTTCATTTTGGTGTTTCATTTCTAGTTTGCTATTTATTTTGAAATTTCTAATTATATTCTATTATTGTTTGTGTAGTGCAAAGTTAATGTATCAAGATAACATGTTAATGAAGGTGGAGGGACGTGAGGAGATGACTCCAATAATGGAATTTGAGTTTTTTGGCAATGAAAATGAAGAAGAGACACCCCCTACCACGAGTGCCACGAGTAAGATACCTGGTTCTCATCTTCCTCAGGATAAAAAATATACATCCGAATGCTGGAATTATTATACGAGAATCAATGATAAGGATGGAAAACCAAATCAAGTGAAATGCATTCATTGTGGGACAATGCTTAAGTATCGTGTTGCTAACGGTACCCCTGCGATGAGGAAGCACTTGATCACGTGCAGGAAATTTCCTCGTAATGTAAATAAGAGACACAAATTCTTTGCATCACGTAATGTAGACATGGTTAGTAAGTCAAGATGTGATTCTAATACTGGTAGTATCTTCTCAACATGATCATTTAATCAAGAATGTTGTAAGCGAATGCTTGCTCGGTTCATCATCATTAATAAGCAACCTTTTTTTTTTGGTTGAACGTGTTAGATTTCGTGAATTTGTCAGTGAGTTACAGCCTCTCTTCAAACATATATCACGTTTCACAATGGCAAAAGATTGCATGAAATTGTATTTAGATAAAAGAACTTATTTGAATAATTATTTTCGATAGATTAATTATAAGATCGCACTCACAACCGATACATGGAGCTCCATTCAAAATCTGAATTATTTGTGTCTCACTGCACATTTTATTGATGAAAATTGGAAGTTGCATAAAAGAATCATCAATAGTTACAGGGGTAGAGAGATTGGGAAAATGGTGGAGAAATGCATTCAAGAGTGGGGAATTGAAAAAAAAAATGTCCACAATCACTGTGGATAATGTTAGCTCGAATGATATTGTAATTAACTATTTGAGAGATAAATTTTTCAAAGAAAAGTCGTTGATATTGGATGGTTGTGTTTTGCACATGAAGTGCACAACTCATATATTAAATTTGATTGTGAGAGATGGCCTGACTACGGTACATGACTCCATTATACGTATCCGGAATGTGGTTAGATATGTGAAGAGTTCTCTCGCGAGAGTCAATGCATTTCCGTCTTGCATTAAGAGTGAAAATATCACTTATAAGGGTTCGGTAGTTCTTGACGTTGCCACTAGATGGAATTCCATTTGTCTCATGTTAGACACCGCCATCGAGTTCAAAAAAGCTTTCCAAAGAATGGAAGACGACAATTTATCTTTTGCAAGTGAGCTGAATCATGAAACTCCTAGTGATGATGATTAGGAAAATGCTATTATTCTTTCAGATTTTCTAAAAGTATTCTATGATGCCACCAATCGGATGTCGGGGAGTTCATATGTTACTTCAAATGATTATTTTGAAGGAATAGCTCTTTTGTATATGTATTTGAAAGATGCGGCCAACGCTTCGGATCTTAGGCTTCAAGATATGGGTGTGAAAATGAAAGAAAAAATTAATAAATATTATGGAAGCTTGGATAAAGTGAATATGATGGTATTGATTGCGGTTATATTAGATCCTAGAGCCAAGTTGAATTATATGATTTTCTTGTATGGACAAATTTATGATGATGAATTGAAAGTTAAAGAGATGCATTACAATGTGAATGATGCATTGGAGCGTTTATATAAATTTTATGAATAATCTTCTCTTATTTCAAGTTATCGAAATTTTGGTGGCCATAGTTCGGGTGCAAGTAGTAGTGCTTCCAATGTTGATTAGGGTGGTAGAGAAGGAATAAAGAAGTATGACGTCTAAGTTTGAAAGAAAATGTTTTTATACTCAAATGAATAAGGGTATGATGACAACAAATCCGAGCTTGATCAATATCTTCAAGAAAAAAATGAAAATGATCTTGATATTGACCTTTTGATGTGGTGGAAG
Organism: Eucalyptus dawsonii; assembly: GCA_016097615.1. Classification (NCBI taxonomy): domain Eukaryota; kingdom Viridiplantae; phylum Streptophyta; class Magnoliopsida; order Myrtales; family Myrtaceae; genus Eucalyptus; species Eucalyptus dawsonii. Next base: position 57,268,273 of record CM027873.1, read on the forward strand.
ACTAATGGCTCAAAATATAAGATCATTTCTTTGATGGCTTGAGATATTTTGTCAATTCTCGTAATTACCGTTGCTTCCGAGTCAACTTTTAGTACATCGGGTCGTGTGCTTGATGGCTTTCGAAGTTCTTTAACTCCCAAAGTAGTGGAAGCTTTGATTTGCACTCAAGATTGGTTGAGAGCCGTTTGTGTACCGATTGATGTTAAAGAGTGCATCAAGAATGCAAAGAAATTTGAGTTGGGTAAGTGACATTGTTTATATCTTTATATATTGTAATTTTTTTTGTATATCTATAAGTGAATATTTTATTTAATCTCTTCTTCTTCTTCTTCTTCTTCTTCTTTTATAGATATGGATGGTCTTAATACGGAGATTATTGCCGGTAAATAGAGTTTATCACTGGGAGGAAGAGGATGCCTTGCATTGAAAAGTAAAGCATAGTTTTTATTTCATCTTTCAAGAGATAGTATGAACCAAATATAACTGTGTTGTATATCTTTTTTATGTTTTAAGAGCAGTAGGTCTTATGCGGGCCAAGTGAAGGTGCTGCCTGCTGGTGTGGAATCAGATTTTTTTTACTATGTTGTATATCTTTATTATGAAGGCAAGTATGAACCATATTGTATGGTTACTTAAGATTGTTTGATCACGTCCCCTTTTACGTGACAAAAGTGTATAAATGTTGAAGTGCTGCAGTATACTTACATGAGTGTTAAAGTGTAGCCTATCATCTCATATAGCATTGCAATTTTGTAATATTCTTTTACTGAGCTCTGCTAATTTATTGGGTTGTTAACCAAGATACTCTTTGGCAGATTGAGAAAGGTGACACTAGAACAGATATCATGGCACTTTTTTCTTATTGTGCTGATAGATGTCAAGATGTGACTGCCGGTTTCTGTTGTAAATTTTCTGTATATATAAATGACATAGCTACTGAAAAGGTATCTACTCAACATAGCTTTTCCCGTCCAGCAGTTGCCCTTGCTTCATTGTATTCACCATTGCTTTCGGAATTTTCCTGCCTTGCTAATGGATATTCATTTTAAATGGCAGGTTTCAATGCCTATTAGTTTGATTTTGAAGCTTTATGCTCTTGGTCTGTATATACTTGATGGCAAGGTTAAACCAAAAGATGGTGGTTTGAGAACTTCCAAAGTTGAGGAAGATGGCTCTACAATGTCAATACTCTTAGGCAATGGGCACATACTCTTTACCATCTTTATTCAGTTTATTGAAAAGTTACTTCCACATCAAGTCCAAAAGAAATTATTCATCATCCAATGATCTATCTGAGGATTCTTTTAGCCTTACATGTTCAAGGATAGATCTTGACTTTGGCACTTCTATATCCTCTGAGGAGAGAGAGAGGCGATGAGACTTATTTTGTGTCTTACTTAAGTGCATTGAAATTTTTGTGTCAGCTGCTTACTAAATTGATAAACTCAGAAAGGAAACACATAATTGCTGGAAGTGATGTCGATTCTGCTTCTCCCCAGTTCTGTGCCATGCGGGATGCTTGCAATCATTTCTTGGATGTTTTTGTTTTCTTTAAAGGTATGTAAAACTACTAGATTCTACAAGCCTGCAAAAAAAAAAAAAAAAACAAGATATTTCTCTTTTTGATTTTGCTTTAGTCAGGATGAGCAAAGGCATATTGATCCTTGCTAATATTGTTCTGAATAGCATCTATCTGACGGATGCAACCTAATAAAGCTTCTCTTGGTTGATTAGGCTTCCATTAATGTGCATTGATTTTCGACAGGGATTTCTTCAAGTAATGTCGCAACTATTGGACTCGGTGCTATCCAGGTAAATTGGTGATTCTCTCGAAGGCAGCAGTTAAACAATGCAATAAACTTTTGACCTAATCTGAGGTGTAAGGACCCTTCATGGTGTAGGTTCTTCGCACTGGGGTAGCGACTTGTCTCCCAGATAAAGCAAGCCGAAGGCTGCTTCTCACGGTGCGTATGACAAAATTCTTGCTAAGTTAAGATTCTCTAGAACACGCTCAAATCAGGAATCGAAATCTGTCTTTGCAGGTATCCTCATCCGCAATGACTTTGATCCTTCTTTTTGTGGCCGTGGCATTCTATATAGAGGTCAGTATCCTGTTAGTACAACCCCTTTTTTTTCCCCGATTATCTGCTTTTTTGAGGCATTGTTCTTCCATATTCTAGAGTTCTGCTTCAGAAGACTCTCAATTATACAGCATAATGGGAATATTGTCGGTTGTCAGGCTTGTGGTATGATCATTTATGCTCACTATCTGTACTTATTCATTTGAAACATGGGTGTTGAATTCCTTGGTGATTATTCTAGCCTTAGCTTCTTGGTTTCTTCTAAGCTAATGGTGTCACAAAATGGTAGATTGTTAAGCTTCTAAAGAATCAGTAGTACCATATACGAGTTCTGGCTATGAAGATAGCATTTACAGCACAATTTGAACTTTTCTCTGCAGAACTTATGGAGTCATGGATCCATTTTTATCTTCTCTGGTTTTTTCTTTCATCATGTCATGACTGGTTACTTATTGACAAGAACTCGTCCATTAAAGCCAGTTGTTTGATGCACCTTTCGCTTTTATGCTTTAGTGGATTTGTAGTAGGTCAAATCATTGTGGAAGATGATTTATGATCTTCATCTTTGTTTTGTTAGTATTGTCTTTCAAGTCTAGTATATCATACTTTCATAAAGGGGGGCCTCTGACAGTTGAGGCTTTTTTGTGCATGTTGACACCTAAATTTTGGCGACCCGTTTATTCATTTATCGCATTAAAAATTAGGGATTAATTTTAACCCCTAAAAAAATATTAGTTAATTAATTAATTGCATAGCATATAGATTTAGGTACATTTACATTTTTTGCATTTTATTGGATCGGTGGTGAATGGATTCGGATTAGTGGTTTTAAGCTTTAATTTGGCAGACCAGACTAAGCCCGCAAAGCAAGTAAATTGGCCCGAGCCCATTTTCTTTTAATGACAAAAATTACTTAAATGGAGATTTGAAATGATATTACGGTGGATTTTTGAAATTTAAGAAAATTGGGTTGCAATCTTATTTTTAGACGATAAAATCAGGAGATGTGAAAAATAAAAAAAGTGATATTGTGTGCAAGAAAGAAATCTTCGCCGATGTTGATTTAAAAAGGAAATTAAAACCCTAATCTTCAACCTATAAAAAGGTTTTCCGTGTAGGGTTTCGAGAAGGCCACAGAATTGAGAACACACGGCCGCAAAAAAAGAGGGCAGAAGTACAGCACAAGTGCCATAACTTGGCACGGGGGGACACTTAGGTGCCATAACTTCAAAACGGTACACTTAAGTGCCACTTTTTTTTCTAGTGGTACACTTAAGTGCCACCTCCGACGACCCTTGCCGGAAATCCTACATGGCAATATTTTATTATTATTTTTTGCCTACGTGGCTCGCCGGAGAGCTGAGTCGGCTCTAACACACCAGAAACGACGTCGTCTACATAATAAAAGCCCCAAATCTTCCAAAAACGATGTCGTCTCCCCAAATGCCCCAAATCTAAAACCCTAAATCGGCCAAAATCCCTATTGAAATGCTCGAATTCAAGTCTCGAACCCTAATTTTCATTTGCCCAAAATTCCTTCGTCGAATCTTGGAAATGGAGAGCAGGACTCGCAGCAGCACCTCAATTTCCTCTCACCGAAGCGAAGGAGAAGGCCAGCATTTATGTTTTTGTGGGTTACCGAGTCCAAGAAGAACATCGTGGACTCAAATCAATCCTGGGAGAAGATTTTATGGATACGTCCGATATAAAGAAGCGTCGAAGTGCAAATACTTCAAATGGATCGATGAGAAGTTCTCTGACCGAGCCATAGAGGTGATATTGGATCTACTTCATAAAAGATAGCAATCTCTATCTGTGTTCATGGATGACTTGGACGATGTTGACTCAATGCAAGCTCAAGCATCTTCAATTAAACTTTTCAAGAATGAAGTCTCAATGCACGCTCAAGCATCTTCAACTAAACCTTTCAAGAATGAAGTTTCAATGATGAAAATTGAACGAAAGTGTTACCAAGCGTGTATTATGGTGTTGTTTTGTTGTCTATTGTACTTTATGATGAAATGTAAAGTACTTGAAAATGAGAAAAAGTTTCTCCAACTGCCATAGTTAAAAATGGTGTTGTTCTAGATTAAACGTAGGGTTTTTTCTTTTTGAAAGATGCGAAGAAGTTTGTGTTGTTTCACAAAATCATTGTGGCTTTGTTGTTGTTTGTGTTGTCGTATGGAGTTTCCATAAGTTTACTATCATATGAGTGATTACCCAAGTGTCATATACACATATGACCAACATATACACAAGACAAATATGAGTGATTACCCGAGTGTCATAAGTTGTATTTAGTAATCACGTAAGTGCTAGTCGTGATGAAAAAATGATCACTTAAGTGTCAAGTTATTGTTAAAGTGATCGGTTAAGTGTCACTTGTAGTTAAAAGTGAACAGTTAAGTGCCAAGTTTTTTTAGAATAGGATCAGTTAAGTGCCAATTTTTTTGTGGGTTTTCTCTAAAAATTGCGCCAGCCACCAGAATCGGCTGCACCACCAACCATCACCATCACCACTAGCCACACTACACACTAGGCGCTCCAGCCACCACCATGCTGGTAGTGTTGTTGCACAAGATACTAGTACAAGCTGAGTCTTGCACTAGTTTGCATCAGTACACCACATGGTGTAAGATGTGCAAACTGCACACTTGTACCAGGTGTAGGTGCAGCTGCTTAAGCCTATAACCCCCACCACAAACCGGTAATCACCAGGCATCACCACCAGCCACACCAGCACCCCAACAACAAACTGACTACCACCAAACATCACCATCCACCATCACCAGATACACCAGCACTCCAACTATCACCACAGAACACCAACAGCAGCAGCAACAAGTAAAAGCAGAATCCATGATAAACAACAACATAAATTGACAAGCAGCGCAAGATCATTTCATTGATATTTCATCAAGTCTGAGTCTGACAACATCAATGAATGACAAACTAAAGAAAAAAAAAAGATGGTTATCCATAGATAAAAAGTCTGACAACATCAACGTTTACATAATTGTTTTGACTCCTAAGCTCCACAAATCCTATCACATCTCATCTCATCAATCAATATGCACGACACCTCCTATTCGTGCTCCTTTCGATGGGCCTTTCACTTGATTCATAATTCTGGCACTCTTTCTAACTGGACGTGCAACTTCTTCTTCAACCTTCTCAGTATCCACTGACTCAGATGGAGCTGCAAATGTCCTAGGCCGAATTGAATCAAAAGGAGCTGGAGCTGGAGTTGGAGCTAGAGCTGGGTTCTTTCTCTTCTTTTTTGTTGGCACAGTTGATGTTTTCTTTTTTATTGATGCAGCCGTCGATTCTTGAGTTGGGCCTGAGATAAGAACCTCTGAACTTCTCCCAGGCTATAAAAAAAACAATAAATTGTTAGCAAAAATCTACAGCATAAATTAAAATTAAATTAAATGCAGCCAATAAAACTTACATTGAGAATAACTGTTCCAGTACACTCATCTGTATAAAGGCCATAGCCATATTGTCTTAACCTCTTCCCAAGTGCCCCTCTTGTTTGAATAGGGGCGTCACTTTCAGGAACTTGTGATTTGTTGCCCCTTTTTTTGCTTTCTTAGGCCCTTTAACTACAGCCAAGGCTTCTTCAACCAATTGTGCTGGGCGTCTTCTAGATGGCCTTTGTGTACCTGCCCATTCACCTGGCCTTGTTCTAGTTGTCCTTCTGTGTAGCCCTTCAACTTCAGTGACACCTCCTTCTGTTGGGCCTTCTGGTGGTACTGGTGGTGGTACTTGTGGTGCCCCTTGCAATGATTCTTCTAGTGGCCCTTGTGATGATTCTTGAGGTGGCTCCTGTGATGGCCCTTTAGTTGGCAGTTGAGTTCCAACTTGCTTTCTTCGAACCTGAGAAAGAGGCCAAAAGATACCATAAATATAATATCGAGACATATAATAATAAAACTGAATACAAATTGGTTAAATTTACCACGGGTATTTCTTTTCGCGCTGAAGAACAGTCCGATCGCACCGGGCTGTGATCTTTGCTTGGGCTAATCCTTCAGCTGGCCCCGATCTTTGCTTGGGTCAATGCTTGGTGGCCGTGATCTTTGCTTGGGCCAATCCTTCACCTGGCTGTCTTCTACCTTGCCTTCTTCGAACAGTACATTCGGTTTCATGACTTGCGAGGTTCTTCTTGTGACCTAACAAACACATTACATATAAGGCCAAATAGGATATTATGTACATTTTTATGATAAACGACAAGAAAGCAACATAAACATAAAATAAATTTCATGACTTACTAGGGTTCTACTTGTTGACTGAAGAACAGTTGACTCACTTGGCCCTACTGTGTGCATTTCTCCAACTGTTTCTTCACTAGGCCCTTCACCTTGCCTCAACGGTTGTTGTTGCTTCCTCAATTGACAACCTTTAATATTGTGGCTTGTTATGCGACAATAAGAGCACGTGATCTTTGCACCCTGCCTACTCATTCTTTGCTGACCTGAGACCTCTCCCTCCGCCATTCTTCGTCTTCGTTTTGTCCTTCCAATTTTCTTCTTTAGTGGCAAAGGTTGAGGTGCTTCATGATCCGTGGGCTCCCAAAACTTGCTACTTCTAATTGGCTGCATCATGAACTGATAAGAAGCAAGATATTTTGATTTATGGTACCAATCATCGATGTAATCATCTGTATTGTCACCCTTCAACTGGATGGCACATATGGCATGTGCACATGGAATTCCACTTACTTGCCATGCTCTACATGAACATTTCCTACTTCCTAGATTGACAACATACTTATCTGCACCCTTCATTATCTCATATCCGTCATCTCCATTCCAAATGGGATGACAATGCGTACTTGCAGCCAAGTTCTCATCCAATTTCTTGACAATCCTATAATCATATTGTCTTGTCCACTTTGCAGCCTCATCTCTTTGTTTCTGCAGCCGAGTCATAACCGCAACTCGTATATCTTCAAGCATTGAGATGACTGGTTTGCATCTGGCATCTATTATCTTCGAATTAAAGACTTCACAAATGTTGTTGTCGACGTTATCGCACTTGAACTCCTCACTAAAGAATGCCCTGCACCAATGCTTCGGTTCTAGTTGAAATAGGGTAGCACAACCTTCATTTGTCAACTAAAGCAGTCCTTTTTTGGCTATTCTAAAATCAGCCATGTTTGCACTCTTTGCTAATTGCCAAAATTGCAATTGCAGCTTATCCCCTTTATAGTTCTTTGCTCAATTTCCGTATATGTGCCGCGCACACATTCGATGTTCAGCATGGGGCAACAACTTGGCTACTGCCGGAACCAATCCCTGCAATAATTCAAAGTAAGATATATTAGAGCAAATTACATGTTCATATTACAAAGCAAAGCAAACTATTGACTAAATTTTTCAAAAAGCAAGCATTACCTTTTGTTGGTCGCTCATGAATGCCCACCCTTCCCCGTTTGTTATCTCCAAGTCAGCCATCAGATTTTTCAAGAACCAGAACCAATTGTCATTGTTCTCAATCTTTACAATAGCCCAAGCTAGTGGGAACATTTGGTTATTCGCATCTCTTCCAATCGCTGCCAACAATTCTCCCTTGCACAAGCCTTTCAAGAAACAGCCGTCCAATCCTATAATCCGTCTACAACCAGCTAAAAATCCTTGTCTGCATGCATCAAAGCACACATAGAACTTAACGAACTTGGTCCCATGATCAGGAAGTGGTCTCTCAATCACCTCTACATACACTCTACTTGTAGGGTTTTACAGCCTACACTCCCAAGCATACTCCCACACCTGCCCATATTCCTTAGCATACTGACCAATAAGTATCTTTATCATCTTTTGCTTTGCTCTTTTGCACTAATTCCTAGATACATTGATGCCTACACGCTCCTTCACCAGCATCCTAAAGTTAGCAATTTTCATCTCGGGCATCACCTTGATCAGATCGAAGAAGTGCTTGGACAACCATGCACTTGTTACCCTTTTGTTTTGAAAATTAATGGAACAAGTGTGTTCCTCTTGGTAGGCTCTAATATGAAAAGACCCACTCTTCTTAACAAACGCACCGTAAATCTTCCATGGACAGTTTTGCTGCGAACACCTAGCTCTTACAAATTTCTTGGTATTTCTAATGAAATCAATATTTCTTTGTGCAGCAATGGAGTTCTTCAGTATAGCTTCCCTAAATTGTATCGCATCATGGAATTTCATACCTACTGACAAAGTAGGAGAGGCAACAGATGGATCATAGGAAGGAAACTTACTTTTCCTTCTACGCACGGCTTGTTGATCTTCTTCAACTTCGTCCTGGGAAGTTGCGGTGTCGATGTTTTCTTCATAATCTGTCTCCAGGACCTAGCCAGCAACACCAACATGTGTAGGGCCTTCGTCTCTATTTGGATGAATAGCTACATGCAAAGTTGCAAATCTATCTGACAAAAAGTCCCTTTGTTTTTTCCTTGACTGTGTAAGCTCCTCATCGTCGGCATCACTTAAGATTAATAAATTTTCAGCTTTAACAGCCAACCCTTCATCGTCATCGTCATCATCACCGTCACTGGATTCAGCTACTTCCCAATCTAATTCAGTGATTGTGACATCACCCATGTCACAATCGCTCTGGTGAACAGCATCTGCGCCCCTCTCCTCCCCATCCTGTCCATCATGCCCTACTTCATCCCTAACCTCAGTACTAGCTTGAATACCATCTCCTCCTTCTCCTACTTGGGTGTTATCTCTGTCATCATCTTCGTCCTCACTATCACTATTGTTTTCAACAAACACGTTCGCCTCTTCGTCATGAAGATAATGATATAAGACATCCCTAAAACCATTATCATCTTCCAAAACTCTCAAACCATCTCTCAAGCCTTTCCTAGGAACACAGTACAGTAACTTTTGTACTCTACAAGGCAAAAATGTCACTATATCCCTAACAAATCCAATATAAGATGCCTTCTTTATATCTACAAAGATAGTACCCTCATTCCCCCCTCATACTCCCACTCATCCTCCCCAATCACAAAATCTCCACCATAGTAAACGATGACGGCAACATAGTCAATTAACTTTTGGGACCACATTCACAAAGAACAGACAATTGCAAGTGGAGGTCCCTACACTCCTTATTAAAGAAAAGAAAAGAAGAAAGAGAGAGGGAAGATGTGGTCAGACGACAGCTACAGCTTGAAAACAAGAGGCCTCAAGACAAGGACAAATAAAAATAAAGATGGGACCACCTAACAACTGCTTTGATTATGCCGTCGCATTCCTTTAAAATATGGAGAGATTCCTCAGCATGGGTCCTCAACAATGCAATTTATTAAAAAAATTATCCAGAAGTCCCCATCCCCACAACCTTCGATTCGAACATGTCCAAAGTCCAATACTCTAAACCCTAACAATCACCAATCATCACACATTTCACATCCGACCACTACAAATTACTTTCGCACATTACAATTCAACACCCTGAATGAATCACACATCACAGTGGATGAGGCGATATCGAGCCCTACACCGAGCTCTACACCGAGCCTATATTTCAATGCCACTCCTAAACTATCAATTCGAACCCCCCAATAAGATTGTAGCACCACATTTAAGCCATAAATCTCACATCAAGCCTGAGCTTTCCCAACCGACCCCCAAATTTCAAGTCCGAGCCCTAATAAATGAGTCGGAGCCCTAATTTCACCACAGGGGAGAGGAAGAAGAGAAAAAACCTAAGCAAATCGACGACGGCGAGCGACGACAGTGAGCGACGAAGGCAAGCGACGATAGCGAGCGATCACCTGCGAACGGCGAGCTGTGAACGGCGATGGATGGAGAGAACGTCAGACCTAGTGTGAACTGATGAAAGGTTAAGATCCAAATAAACCAAACGACGTCGTTTAACACTAAGGAAAAACGACGTCGTTTAGTTTGGCCAAATGCACAGTGGATGGGGCGACGTTGTTTTCCTCCTCCACGTGTGCTTTTTTTTATAAAAAAAATGCCACATCAGTTAAGCATGTCGCCGGAAAATGCCACGTCTGCATTTTGGCTGGTTTTTGGCCGGATTGGCACTTAAGTGTTCCATTTTACTCCGACAATGGCACTTAAGTGTACCATTTTAAAGTTATGGCACTTAAGTGTCCATCCGTGCCAAGTTATGGCACTCCAGGTGTCCCAACCTCAAAAAAGAGAGAACTCACGTTCTCCACGGAGAGAGAGGCAATACCGAGGGGAAGACTCCTTTTTCACGAAGGTGGCGATAGAGCGAAGTCAAAATACCGTTCCAGCCGTCTTTTTGGCGTTGTGCAGCCTCAGTTCTTCATCCGCAACGCCTTCTTAATGAGTGCTACCCTATTGAGCTGTTGCCGACACCATGGTTTGACGTGCCTGAGTTGTGTCGAGTTCCCCGATGTGCTGCCCTCATCACGTTTAAAGCTCTTGGTTTGTGGAATCTCCAGTGAATTGCTCTGACAGATTTTAATCCCAACCCTGAGCTCACCACCAAGAGTTGTTTCATCACGCTGAGAAGCATCACCGCAAAAAAGCCTTGTTGCGATCTGTCACCGACTTTTGCCCGGCGATCTCTCCGGGCTGAGCACCAGCGAAGACCTGCCGTCCAGAAGAGCCGGACCACCAGTGGCTACCCTCATCGATGACCCCGGCCTCGACAACTCGCTACTCGGATTGTGCCGTTGAATTTCTTTGTTTTGCAGGCTGACTTGTGCGCCGGTGACCAGGTGGCCATGTCCCTATGATTCTCGAGTATATCGTCCGTGAAGAAATTCACTCATGTTCACACTTCGGTGTCGATCAAGTCACGACGCTACCGGTTGAAATCAAAGAAGAAAAATACGAGAATTCTCAATGGAATATTTGAATTCACGGCCACTCATGAAGTTCTCGAAAAGTTATAGCCAAAGGGCAAACACGTGGGAAAGAATTGGCCTCTGTGTAGCCTAAGGCGGTGGAAATTTGGTTTTCAATGGGAGAGGGGGGTTAGATAAAAAAAATAGAATTATGGGGGTGCATGGCAGCAGGGGAAATGCCGAGGGTTTGGGGTTTAATTCTTTAATCTTTTATATTGCGTTGGTCCTCGCCGCACACTTGTTTTGATTTTGCAGTCAACCGAGCACCACGCTGTGAATTACCAGCTCGGGCATCCCAAGCTGAGATGCCTTGCCGGCTTGCTCTGAAGCATAGTTGGTCATCACGAACCGGCCGCCGTTCGAAGACCAAATTTGGAAGCAATATTTGGGATAGGTAAAAATTGTCTATTCTAATTTCCGAAAATTTTGTTTCCTTATTTGATATATTCATTGGTGCACATGATGGAAATTCCCGATATGCCATGATGATATTCGCAACTCGAGTAGCCTCCTAAATTAGGAAATCTTCATAATTTCGCAATGTGCACATGATTGACAGTCCGATTTTATGCTCGAAATGCGACTCGCAATCGAACGGAAAAAAATCGCCAATCCGATCTCCCGCTCGAGATTCAATTCGCGATTTATTTAAAAATTGGCCAACTCGATCTCATGCGCGGGATATGGTTCGCCAATTTGTGGATATCGATCATATCTTATCTGATTTGCTGTCATGTTAGTTGAATCAAATTTGTTTTGTTAAATAAAAAAATCCAAAAAATGCATAAATTTAGGATAGATTTTCTTTAATTTAAATTGCACATTTAATTATGCGTCAATCTTAATTTTAGATTTTATAAAGAAATACAAAAATCATCATGAATATGTCATGTAGAATTAATGCATTCTTTGCACGTCATTGCATATTAAAATAAAATTTCATGTTTCATTTTAAGTTTAGATATTAGATAGATTGCATTTTAGGATTATTTGGGTTAAGATAATATTTTAGTTTAAATTAGGATCTGGTTTAACCTAATTCCTAATGCAAATTAAATAGAATCTTAACTTAGTTAAATAATTTTCACATTTTTCCTAATTCCGAATTTCATGAAAAAATACAAAAAATGTCTTAGAATAAATTAGTTCCATTCCTTAGGATAAATTGCATTTTTAGGAAAAATGAAAAATGTCATGTAAATGTCATAATCGATTCATGAAATGCACGTCATTTAGAGATTGTTATTAGGTCCATTTAATTAGAAATTGCCCGTCATTAAATTAGGTCATTTAATAAATGTCACGTGACATATAGCTTGCATAATTAAATTGCATGTTGCATGTCATTTTAGTTGAAATAATTTTGTACGTCATTGTTTTGCATTGCACGTCATTAGAATTAAGTCATTTTAGTTAATTTCGATTGCATACTTAACAATTGCATGTTCATTAAGAGATCATAAAATTTTTATTCATACAGTTTAGGACATGTTGCCATGCCATATCATTTCATATTAAATTAAAAGCATTGCATTGCATATGGACTATATTCTCATTGAAAAAGAGAAAACAAAAATTGAGTGATTACTTGTTAATTAGAAATCATATATAGGATTGCTGGTGTGAATTCTGATCTAACAATGCAGATGCTTTCGTTGCTATGAGGTAAGTCCTGCAATTTATTCGTTTGCTTTCTTGAGTGTTAAATTGGTGATTTGCGTACTTGCATGGCCACCTCACATGTTAAGGAATTAAAATCAATTCAAGTTGCTTGCCAAACAATTTGTTCAAAATAAAAGATAAAGGTACCGAAAGGGCGTTAGAAAAATCTAACGTAACCAAGTTCCCAAACTCACAAATCTCTGGTTCGTAGGAGTAAAGTAAAACTCTCATTACTTTACTTGGGTTTCTAATCGACCCACCAAAAATAGATTAGTGGCGACTCCTGATTGAAATATCATTTGCATGTTAAGAACTTGAACCTAAGTCACGAATTGGTATGGGCTTGGGAGAGCCCGAGTTAAGTCTAGGCTTAACAATCCATTAGCCAAACCCTAGGTGGTTCACACCCCGAAAAAATTGGTTGCGACAGTGCAGTAGCAAATATGGGAAAGACATGGATAGATATGAAGAATACAGTAAAGCAGTACCAGCAATATTGGTGGCTGCTTTCACTCTCTCTTTTGTGACGAAGCTCAACTTATAGGTTATGCCTTTCCCATGTAATGCTGCCCCCATTTTCTTTGTGACTCATGATGCTTCTTGGTCCAACATATTGGCGTTATACATGTGGCAATGGGATTGACATGTTTTCTTTTTCTTATCATGAGAATACACACTTGATAGATTATGTCATTGCAAGCGAATGGGTTCAACCTCAGTGGCTGAAATTTTTGTTTGCCTCGCTTTATAACCTCAGCATCCTCTTTTACAAGAATAAGCAAGTAGAAGAGGTCAGTGGAAAAATGTCTTTGAAAAATTGATAGCTAAAAATGACAATTTACTTTCTTTGCCCATAACATGTTGAAATTTGATTGAGCGACAAACATGTAATTTCTCTATGACGCTGAGATTGGCTTTGCTTATCATGATGATTTTACCCCATGACTTCATAATTACTCATTCTCTTTTCATAAGAGTCATGTATGCGATTCTGACTTGTCTGGAAGTTTTTGTTTTCTTTTTAATCTCGAGTTGAGGAATGTTTACATTAGGAACCACCTTAAAGGCAATAAGTGCCCTTAAAGTTGCTTATAAGTAGAAATATATTATGTGTTTAACAACAAGGACATCAATTTTTGAGGCAGGCATATTAACAAAGCATCCTATTGTTTAATCAACGCTTGAACTTTGTTGAGCATAATGCACTAATTAGCTGCAAAGAAGCTAATTGTTTGTGAATGAAACTAAGGGCAATGTTGTTATGATGAGTAACAAGCTAACAAGTTGATCAATTATGCCTATGTTCTTTTGTCTAATGATCACTTCTGTAAACTTCGTATGGTTACTTTCTTGCAACTTACAGTGCTATGTCTCTGAATGATTTGTCAATAATCTATCCACATCCATTATATTACAAGGTATCTAAAAGACGTGATTTTTCTTAATGCAGGAGCAAGGATTTGTAAGGAATGGACATGCTGATAAATGGGAAAAGGTTCACCAAATTCGAGATAAGTTTGAATATGATAGAGAGAGAAATTGTGCAAAAAGATGGCTCCTCTTGTTACGTTACTCTCTGCAGAACCAGAGATACAGTATGTTGCCTTAAGAAATATCAACCTCATTGTCCAAAGGCAGCCTACTATTCTCGCCCATGAAATTAAGGTTGGTCTATTTAGTCTTGCCAACTCTAAGTGACCCATATTGGGTGCATTATGAGTAAGAAAGGCATTCTTATTGATCTCTCGTCATTGCCAGGTGTTTTTCTGCAAGTACAGTGACCCAATTTATGTGAAGATGGAGAAGTTAGAAATCATGATAAAGCTTGCTTCGGGCAAAAATATTGACCAGTCATGCAAACTGAAGAGCATTTAACCTGTTGAATTTGCTTGTTTACTCAAAATGGTTAATTTTATGTTGTCTTATTAACTAAATGCTGCACGTTTTGCTGGAATTCAAGAAGTGTGCTACAAAAGTAGATGTCGATTTTGTTAGAAAGGCAGTCCGTGCTATTGGTCGTTGTGCAATCAAGTTGGAGAGAGCAGCAGAGCGATGCATCAGTGTTTTGCTGCAGTTGATTAAGATTAAAGTCAATTATGTGGTTCAAGAAGCCATTGTAGTTATTAAAGACATATTCAGAAGATATCCTAACACGTTAGTCTCGATATCTGTAATTTTTGGAGTACGTGAACTGAAAAGCAGTTCCATTCATCTCTTAATTCTGTTTTCAACTTTTTTATGTTCTACAGCTATGAGTCCATTATTGCTACCCTATGTGAGAGCTTAGACACTCTCGATGAGCCAGAGGCCAAGGTACTCTTTAAAGTATCATTACTCTTTTACTGTAACAACCATGTTATATGGACACTGTACATTTAAGCTTCCTTGATTCATTCTACTCAAATTTTAACCACCTTGTGCCTCTCCTTTTTTCACTTGGCAGGCATCAATGATTTGGATTATTGGCAAATATGCAGAAAGAATTGACAATGCTGATGAGCTGCTAGAGAGCTTTCTGGAGAGTTTCCCTGAAGAGCCTTCACAAGTCTAGTTGCAATTATTGATAGCGACTGTCAAATTATTTTTGCAAAAGCCAACTAAAGGCCCGCAACAAATGATCCAGGTTTGACCTCCTCCATATTTATATGTATCGACATGTCTACCTATCGTCACTTCATTTGTTTTGTTTGTCAAAGTTTGGATATGTTATTTGAGATGCTGCCTGTAGTTGTTCCTCATTCATTTTGAGCTTATCATTGCTGTTTGGTGACATCTTTTTAGCACTCCCCTAGCCTTGTAAGCTGAATCATGTCCGTGAAATACAAGTCATGGACATAGTTGCTTTGGTGATATAACCCGGGAACAAAAAGAGTGATAGACGAAATAAGTAAAGCGAGTGTTAATATCTGAACTCATATGCTCTGACACCATGTTAGGCATGGGATTTATCCCCTTTTTTGAAGTTTGTAGTCTGTACTGTATCCCTGAATTAGTGTTTTGTCGTCTTTTATCAGATTGGTTATCTCAAATACTACAAGCAACGAGGTTTTGCAAGCTGCTTTATCTGGGCATGCCCTCCTCAGAAAGGGGAAGATTACTTGTTTTATTGTCATCCTGAAAATCAGAAAACACCACATAATCAGAAATTGCGGAAATGGTTTGTCCCATTTACCTTTCTCCTTCTACAATTGTCTGTTCATCAATTTGTTCATGTACATGCCTTCTCAAAAGACTATGCCCATCTTTTTCCCACGAATTATTCTGATATTCTTTTTTTTTTTTGGATGCTTTTGCTCCCAAGGAACTATTTTTAACAATTTATGTACATAGAAGCTTTGGTTCGTCTCTTTCCTTCTTCGTTATAGTTCAAATTTAAAAATGAAAAAAAAAAAACCTGTTGGAACCTAGAACTGACCCTGGAACCCATGACAGGGTAGGTTCCAGGCTTTTGATTCTAACGGGTAGGTTCCAGGTTCCAAAAAATGAGAAACCTGTACCCGAGAGTAAGTTCCAGGTTCCAGTCAGAACTTGTAAGGAACCGGGAACCGCTCACCCCTAATTTGGATCATCAAACTTAGCACATCCATAAAACCTTCTTCCTACGTTTTTCTTTTTTGCAATAAGAAGTGGTGATTGAAGACCACAATAGCAGGTTAACTCTGATTCGACCTCATTAGGAGTTACGCCACTTGATTTAGAAGTTGTTGCTCTCATTCTTCTTGTTGCCATATTAAAAGCATATCACAGTTGCAAACTAGCAAAACCTACACCACAAGAGAATAAAGGAAAATTAATTCATTGAACAATATCTTAAGTAATGAGAGAAATTCTTTGAATACATTAAACACCAACAACATTCAACTTATTCAGAATCTATTGTAGCACAACCCATTTAGGAAGTCAATTCAGCACAATTACTTGATTAGTGCGTACGAGGAAGTTGGTGCAGGATTAGCTCTCATCACTATAGTCCAGGCTCTTAATCATGCCAAGTATGGGGTAAGGATATTTTGTCGTTTTCTTCTTCTACTTCTTTTTATCAATATGACGTTTTGCCGTTTTCTTTTTCAATCCACAACTTCATGTCGTATTTTGAATCACAAAAAAGAATGTGTCTTCATTCAAGTAAGGACTCATTTTGCAAGACACTGAATGAGTAAATATATGGAGATTGATTAAGCTGTAGCTGATATGAACCACTTCAATTACAGACATTTTCGAGTTGTTTACCCTTCCAAATGATTGGCCAATGCAAAATTTGTAAACAATCAACAATAATTTTAAGCCGTAGTATACTCTCTGCAACTCAGAACTAGACATTGGAAAGGCCATCCAACTTCCAAAAGCTCTATAATTGTTTCATGTATTGTATATTCCTAGTCCCCTTGTATATGATATGTTAACCAAAAATTAGATCTTTAAATGCAATCAAAGAAGCTAACAAAACATAATTTACCTCGCTGGTCAGGCATATTAATATATTGAATAAACATTTTGTAAAATATTTATATGTGAGCGCACAACCGTAAATGGTACACCAACAAAAGAATTTGATCCAAACTAAGTCCAATAAACTCTACCAATCTTCACAGTACAAAAAAAATCTATTGAAAGAAAATCTCAATAACGATTCTGAAATTTCCACTTGTGCAAATTGGTGGGCTATTAACAATCATTAAAAACAAAAAAAGTCTTATAGGAAGACCAACTTCACATTAGAATCATTCTCATAAAGAATGAAAAGTTCCAAAAACTACGATATTTGCAAATAAAAACTTTTTCCTATCTCTAGATTATTTCCACCATAAGGAAGGGCCCTTGAAAGATTTTTGTCTAGAATTTGGGTAGAGAAGTGAAGAGAACCAAGAAAATTTGACACCAGAAACCGACTCAATAAAGCAAAAAAAAAAAAAAGTAGGACAAACAACAATTAACACAAATTTTGGGGTTGTGCTCCTTTCTTGCAAGGTTGCTCATCTTCTTCACCAATCTCTTCCGAATCAAGAATTTTAAAATGAAACTTTGGGGAAAGTCGGCACACATATCACATTTAGGGCTTAGATTTCAAAAACTAAAAACCCAAAATCTTGGAATTAACAAGTTGCGGTGAAATCAACGATGAAGATACAAACCTAGCTCAGATGAGTGAGGAAAAGAGTAGCTCTGTCATAGTGGCTACCTTCATCATCGACGCCGCTCGATCCACCATCGAGGCTCTCGTAGGACGAGTGTTGCACGTTCTCGCATTTGACGAAGAACTGCAACTCACAAGGCACCAGATTGTGATCTACATCTAGATTTAGGGCTTAGGGTTCGTACAAAGGAAGGGTTAATTCGGACGGGGAAGAAGGGACCGAAGGAAAACGCAAGGGGAAGGGTTCAATGGAAGGAAAACGTAAAAATAGGAGAGAAGAGATGTCGTCGTTTTGGATAAGTAAGCAATATCCAAAACTACATCGTTTTGCTGATCTTGACAATTTTCCTTGCTCTAGTTGCCACGTAGGAGAGAGAAACGATTAAAATAAGCCATGTCAGCAATTTCGTTAGTATAAATCAACAATGTTAACCGAATAACTCAATTAAACCAACTTAACAAGTTTTAAGACTCGATTGCACTTTTATAAGTATTATAACGTATTTTCTTAACAAGTTTTAGAATTTCGAATGAACATATCTTGGGAAAAACAAATGGGTCCAGATCTCCTGCGCAAATGATTTAAACGATCCAAAATCCAAAACCAGTGATATCAAACAACAACAAACCATAAAATAATAAAATAATAAAAATAATAAAAATAATAATAATAATAATAATAATAATAATAATAATAATAATAATAATAATAATAATAATAATAATAATAATAATAATAATAATAATAATAATAATAATAATAATAATAATAATAATAATAATAATAATAATAATAATAATAATAATAATAATAATAATAATAATAATAATAATAATAATAATAATAATAATAATAATAATAATAATAATAATAATAATAATAATAATAATAATAATAATAATAATAATAATAATAATAATAATAATAATAATAATAATAATAATAATAATAATAATAATAATAATAATAATAATAATAATAATAATAATAATAATAATAATAATAATAATAATAATAATAATAATAATAATAATAATAATAATAATAATAATAGCCTAACAAAGGGTTCTCGTTTAAATTCACTTGATAAGAAGCAAAACACGTCTAGATAACCCTTCTTTTAAACACATTGATAATGCTTCTGAATTGAAACCAAAGTAGTGCGTCAGAGCACATAGAACCATCTATTTATTAGCAAGATCCATGCAAAATCTTTTTTAAAGCAAGGGGCTCCTTATGCCTTTAGGGCTTTCCCAAGGATTCGATATTTCTTAGGATATGCCCTTCCTCAACAAAGAGGTCCACAATGCCACAACTTGTCTCTTCTTGAGAAGCTATAAATTTCTCATTAGTGTATGAACAATTATCTCTTGAGCACATGTTAAGGTTTTATCTCAATGAAAAAATAATGATAAATTGGAGCATCTATGCACCTATCAATGTATTTTTACAGACCAAGCACTTTGAGGTTGTCCCTCTCATTTTGTATCATTTGAGCCTTTCTTTTTCAAGCTTTTCATGGTGATGTAGAGAATAGAGTTCAAGTTAGTCAAAACAACTGGAAATGAAAGTAAAAATAACTTGTCATATAAAAAACATCAATATATCTACTAGATACAATAGCTGATACGGTTAGCAATTTTTTAATATCAGGAAAATAAATGTGTACTAATCAATAATTAGTAATCTCTCACCCAATTTCTTGTTCTCCTCGAGAAGAAGAAGTTTCAAATCTATCCAAAGTAATAATCTAATGTCTTGAGTTGGGGCCTTTCCAGAGGGGTCAGCCCATCATAGGCAGCCCAACCCGGTCGAAGTTCCACAATCTTGTTAATGGATTATGTCCTAAGTGGGCCTGGAATGAGTTTCTAAGCTGCCCAAAAAGAAGTGTGGTCTTGTTGAGCAGTTTCATCAGGCTTGGGCTTGGGCTTGTGAAGATGAGTCTCCTTGCCATGTTCTCCCTTGCTGCATCAGATGTTGGCGAGTCTTCTTCTGATCCACTTTTTCCTGGTACAAACTTATGTAATGAACATGCGCATGGGAGTGTTCAGATTTACCGAGTCCTTTGAGTTGGGCTGATGAGAGGTTGATCTGTGCTGGATGGACCATAGTCTGCAACAAGATCCATAGGTACCTTTGAGCTACCCTCATCGCCATCAATTTATGTCACTTTCGGGGACTCAATAATTATGAGATGCCAATGATTTGGTATATATTTCCTTTGCCGGTTGTTCCTCTTTTCAGATTTTGTAATGAGTAAGATTAAAGAAGAGATCGGTAGAGTAGTTCCTCGTGATCTAATTGAAGCGAGCGGATCGCTGAATATTCTATTGGGAGTCCGCTCTGTTTTCTAGTTGTCTTGTTCTTATTAAAGCTTCATTGTGAGCTAAGCTGCAGCATTGAATTAAGATAATTACTGGACCTAGGAAACTTGTTCAGTCCCAATTAGATTGGTCGATTATCAAGTGACCATCTGACAAACCCATTAATGAGACTACCAACTTTTGTAAGTTATGGTTTCCCTAAAGCTGAAAATGTCTCTAGTTTATTCCCATCATGGATAACATAATTTTTAATCTGACTATTGCGCCAAATGAGAGCCACATGAGAGAGTAAAACTCAGCCAAAAATTAATTGATCGGGTCAAATTTGGTTTTTTAAGAAGGATTTCATTAACAAGGCCTTATAAAAAAATATCCGTACAATCCATGACTTAGATATTGGCGGTGCATGTAATGTGCAATTGCTCGTTGAAGTGGTAATTTTCCAATCCGACTAAGACTAAATAGCCTGCCAGCTTTGTCAAGCTTACAAAATTCTCTCTTTGATTTGGTCAAAATTAGACTGATATGGTTAGACCGAGTCTATCTTACAAAGGAGTGTCTAGCTAGAATCACTCCCTCTTATTTTCCTTAACCTTTCATTGAATTTTCACCTCCTAGTTTTTTGAAGTCAATCAAGTTGCCCATACGGTCCAAGTCACCTGTACCTGCTCCTGCTCCCGTCACTTTAATATATTCATTATTATCTTGTTAGGAGACAAGTCCGCTTGGCTGATCCATCAGCACATAGGAATGGCAATATTCTATCGTACTCTACACATGACTTTTCCTCAGTGACTCCATGCCATTCATTTGGATTCAATGCGATAGTACCCTGAGCACACAGAATAATTCTGATCCTTGAATTCTCCCCCCCCCCCCCCCTTTCTCATCATACCGCGTCATGTCTTTTTTTCTTTATTTTTTTGGGGTCTAACACTTCATCATATCACTTCATGTCTATTTTAATACGCCTGTAAAGTTGATGTCCCACCTAACTAGTACCAGATTATTTATTCTTCTTTTGGAGCCGATAACTCCCAACGTCACTCTTTCGGCCACCGTGGCAAATCTTGTCCTCTCCAATGCGAGAGATCTCGTTCACATGATTGAACAGTTTGCTTTTCCAGGTACAACCCATCGATCTCTCCCCCCATAAAGAAGTCCCTCCTTTAATTTCCACCCCAAAAAAAAACTGACTTTATTCCTGTACCGTGGAGCTTTTACCAATGCAACCCAATCCAAATCTGGTGATCACATAAGCAATTCGTTATCATTTTGAGTTGAAGCAAGCAAACGTTGCTTAAGATTAAAAATTACTGAACTTGCAGTGAAAAGACGATGGACGGAAATGGAAATACTTCATGCGTTCTATTTCCTGAATTGGAGGTTGCTCGGCGTTTGGTAACTCACAAGTGGACAGAAGGATTTGGAAGGGTGTGGTCCAAAACATGATAAGGCCGCAGCAATGCTTGGCCGTGACGTGTGAAGCCAGATTTTTTATCTCCTGAAGTACAAGGGAAGTCAGAAAACGATGCTGAAAAAGACTAATCTGTTGAAAATCCGAGAGAGAGAGAGAGAGAGAGAAGGGGAGGAAGGGGAGCTTAACAAGCAAAACCCAATTCTGCCCAAGATAATCTAGGGGCAGGTATTTCCTTTTTCTGCTGCTGGTAAGGCATTCTCAAAGATGAACTCCGGTCCATGGTCGACGTATAAGGGCGATTAGTGTGAATTCGACAATGGAGAAAGGTCCTTCCTTTTCTGCTGCTTTTAACAGTTTGTCGGGCAAAGCGTGTGGCTCAAATACATGATAATATTATCCAGGAGAGCTCTAAATTTCCTTTCTCTGATAGGTGGGCACCAATCATTTTCTTTCCGATTAGCCCAGAAAAAGATAGAGATAGAGAAAGCAAGGGAGAGAATCATTTTCTTTCCATGTTGGAACGAGCCTAACTCTGGCCAAAATCCTGTCATTCAATGGATCTTGTGGGGAAGATGGGAAAGGATACACGTCCGAAAAACTGTTGGGGATATTTTCTTGGACATAAAAAAGAAGTGATTAGAGATTAACCAGGATTCTTATCTGGACCACAGAAAATTCCGAAGAAAAAGAGAATCCGTTCTTGGAATTAAGTAATAGATGAATATTTTGGGGTAGTTTCTGTTTCTTTCGGTTATAACTTCAATAAGCGACATTATTTAGTATATATTTTGTTTTAAGAAGTAAAGCATAATAAATAACTCCTGAATATATAACAATTTACTCTACTTTCGGAAAAGAACAATAGCATTAGTTATACTCATTTTGGATCTATCATTCTCCACGTCGGATTTGTCTAATCTACAATCATTCATCACGTGGATTATATATGCCACAACATTACCGATTTTGAATGTTCCGTAAATTGAAAACTATTTTAAAATAAGCATGTCATTTGGAATACCGACTTAAGATTTTTAATGGTATACTACTTTTTAAAGGCATCCGCTTATCAAGCAAAGAAGAATAATATGGAAATATCAATCAAAATCCAATCAGAATCTTTCTTGGGATACTAGTATCAAGGGATTTACAACTCTTATAGTATAATAATCTCTTCATTTATTATTTTCCATTCATTTATAAGATCCATACATAATGGAAAGCATCTCAATAATTGTACGTTGAGATCAAGAATCAAATACTTTTGTTCTTTCATAGTATCAAAACAGGAGATCTCGAGTTCGAATCATTTCCAATCTCCTCTCTAATTATATATTTCCACATTTTAAGCTCAGGCCAAAATCCAATTTATCAATGAGGGGAGTGTTAGAGTCATTAAATGTTAAAATATGTTTTCATTTAACAGCTTAAATTTTTAGAATAATTGATAATAATCTCATAAAATTTCACAGCTTTTTTATTCACGTTCCGAAACATGAAAAACTATTTACCTTTTTAAAATCATCTTCAGGAAAAACATGAAAAAATTTCACCATGAAATTTTTGTGGTAAAACGGAGACAGCCTTGAAAAGGAAAAAAAAAGAGAGGGTATAGACAAATGAAAAAAGGGAGAAATCTCAAAGGTAGGTGGATAGGTTCAATGGCCAGATGACAAAAGCAATAATCTTTTATACGTGTCGCTGTACTGCGACGCAGTCATTAGAGAGAGAGAGAGAGAGAGAGAGACTCTTGCAGTTCTGGCTGACACACGTCTCGAAGTTGATTAAACAGTCCCCACCCATTACCCGACAAGACACACACACGACCCTTCCCATCTCCATCTCCATCTCCATCTCCGTCTCCTTCTTCCTTCCTTCCTTCCTTCTGGGTCGTCTTCTTCTTCTTCGAATCCCATGGCGCCTCTATAAAGCTCTCTCCTTTCGGCCCCTCCGTCTCCTCGTCGAACCTTCCGGATTCGTGGGGGGAAAATTCACCTGCTTTCTTCGCCACCCGTCTCGTTCTCTGGAATTCACGGCTCTGTTCGGAGCTCACTCGAAGCTTGTGAGTCAGGCGGGTGCCCGTACACTAGGCCTTAATTCATCTCCGGTTCTGGGTCGGTAAGTGGTGTGTGATCGCGTGGCTTTTACCTCATCCGATCTGTCTCTGTCTTTGCCCTGAGTGGCGCTTCTGGGTTCTGCTCTGCTGTACGGGGATTCGACTTTTCTTTTCTTGTCGTTCTTTAATGTTCGGTGACGAGTACGGTTTCGAGCATCGCGATTCTCGAATTGGGTAAAGAGTGGTATTTTCTGGAAGGGCTTCTTCTTTTGGTCACTGTATATTCTGGAGAATTGAGGGGCTACGGGATCGTACATCTTTTTCTAGCAAGAAAACGGTTTTTTAGTAAAATTTCTCTTTGGCTTTTGACGAGGGATTGAATCGTGTGGACTTAAAAGAGTTTTGAACCGTAGAAAGGAGGTCCTGGTTGCAGCCAATGATAATTAGTTTGTGAAAGCGAAAACTTACGACCGCCTGATGTGTTGAATTTTGGGTGAACAGCAGAGATGGGAGTATACTTGAGCACTCCCAAAACTGAGAAATTCTCGGAAGATGGCGAGGGTGACCGGCTCAGATATGGGTTGTCGTCTATGCAAGGGTGGCGTGCCACTATGGAAGACGCCGTGAGTGAATTCATCATCGTTTGCCATCTGGCCTTTGAGATTGTACTTGATGAGTTTTGGTGCTGATGCCATTACTAATGTTGGTTAGTTACTACTACTGTATGTGTTGCCGCTAGCATGCTGCCTATCCCAATCTGGACTCTTCCACCTCGTTCTTTGGTGTTTACGATGGCCACGGAGGTAACAACATGCTTTTGGTATACTCTCAATATCAGTAACTTTCCTGAATTCTCTATCTGTTTGCAATATCGATATATGCATCACATAGTACAATTTACCATGACTTGCAGGTAAGGTGGTTGCCAAGTTTTGTGCCAAATATCTTCACCAGCAGGTTTTGAAGGAGGAAGCTTATTCAGCTGGGGAAATTGGAACTTCAGTTCAGAAGGCATTTTTCAGGTGCTGCTCATCAATTTTTGAGTTTGAATGTATTGTTGTGCATTCACATTTCTGCTTTCTAGCCAGGTTTTTGCGTACATGGTTTATTGAGTTTTAGTCTGTGGTTACTGCTTGTGTGGCCTTGATCTCCATTGCAAGCATGCTTTTTTATGGATGGGGTGCAGAATATGTATGGCTGAATCTGTTAGTTCCCAAAAGTTAAGACATGAAATGGAGGGCATAGTTGCTTGCTTAAATCTTTCTTTCTGTCCAGTTTTGTCTATTTTTTGATGATTTAAGACGTGAGTCCTCAATGATCTGACTTTAACCAAACAGCTGGTTGTTACTTCTGTTGGACGACATCCTATTCTGTCATGTCATTATTGTATTGTTAATGACAGTTAACAAGTCAAAACACTAATGGGCCGCTGCTTCAAACAATAGAACTTTAAACATCTGACTTTTGTTGGCCTTGTTAAGTATTTGTTTAATTTAAGGATAGTCTAATACTGAAAAGAAAAATAACAGTTCTATAGATTAGACCAGAATCTGTGTCAAGATATCGTAGTGCTGCCTCTTCTATGTAAGTTGAGTGTGACATGTAAAATGCAGAATCTACATAATCGTGTCAAACGAACAATGGACAAATAGAGTAAAAGACAAGTTTAATAAAGCAGAGTGGTGGTGTCGAAACTTGATCCATACTCAAATACCAGGATATGTAACCATTTCTAAGAGCTTAAATTGTGAAGAAATGGGTATTGTAAATCAAGTATAATACATCAACAGACTAAATGGTGGGCAAGATCATCAACCAAAGCTTCTGACCAATATGGGTGGAAAACTTCAATGCTTCTTCTGGAATAAATGCTTGATCAGATTGTGTTTAAAGTTCGCTTAGTAGAGCTTCTGTACTGCAGAATATGTCTGATGATTCATATATGTTGAGATCTGCAAGACGTGGTTTGAATTTTTACAGGCTCTACTGGGATGATTAGTTGTGCTGCATTTATTTTATATGAGATGGACTCACATGCATAGTTTTGTTGACATCTGGGATTGCTTTGGTTTTGCTTTTGCAGAATGGATGAGATGATGCGTGGCCAGAGAGGGTGGAGGGAGCTAGCTGTTCTTGGGGACAAGATAAACAAGTTTTCCGGTATGATAGAAGGGCTAATATGGTCTCCAAGGGGTGGTGACGCTAATGGCCGGATTGATGATTGGGCTTTTGAGGATGTAGGTGCAGCAAGCCATACATCAAAAATTTCTCTTATTACCGCTGCAGTCCCAGATGTTATTTCATTTTCTATTAATATTTCACAACAGTGACACAGACATTTTCCTTCTTGGCATTTTGTCAGGGGCCTCATTCTGATTTTCCTGGACCAACTTCTGGGAGTACGGCCTGTGTTGCAATCATTAGAAACAACCAGCTTGTTGTTGCAAATGCTGGTGATTCTCGGTGTGTCATATCTAGGAAGGGTCAGGTAGGATATCAAAACCACAACTCAAGACCATTCTTGTATTTATTGGAGAGCATCATCATGGATTTCCTTGCCTGTTTTTGAGTATCCATTATCTTGGATTGATTTACTGAAGATAATGTGTAACTTCTGTGCCATGGATTATTAGGGATGCCGTATAACTTAAAATCTGCTGCGTTCATCTAGATATTCTGACTGGTGGATGTAGTATGACTCCTGTATTCCTGCATAGAGGTAATATAAGAACTGTTATTTTATCCTGGATTCTTCTTGAAAAGGCATACAATCTTTCTCGAGACCATAAACCTGATTTGGAGGCTGAAAAGGAGAGGATTATAAAAGCTGGTGGTTTCATTCATGCTGGACGAGTTAATGGAAGTTTGAATCTTGCCAGGGCTATAGGTACTCACTTCCTCCTCGGGATTTATTATGTCACATGTTTATATGGTGAATATCACGCATTTGATTCTTGATTCCATTCTTGTCTGGTCATTTCCATTGGATCACATCGTCAGTGTGATTGGCAAATTTGACTTTTTTGCATTTTCAATGGAATTTATCATGCAGCGTGTAGCATTGATAAACACCATAATTGCAATTTGGTATTTTAAGCATACCAGTTTCCACACAATGCAGGTGACATGGAATTCAAGCAGAACAAATTTTTGCCTGTTGAGAAGCAAATTGTAACGGCCAACCCTGATATAAATACTGTACGTATAGTCCTACATAATCGCTCTTTTGTTTTCTAGGTACATTATTGCAAAAGTGGTTGTTCCGGGCATTTCCTAGTTCCTTCTTTCCTCTTTGTTGTCATTTTGTGTTTAACTAGGACTTTGGTGTGGCTGTGCCTAATTTTCGTTTTGCTTTTAATATTATTGGATTTATATGAGGTACCACTTCTAATCTTTTCTTTTAAATGTTTCGTCTTTAGGTGGAGCTTTGTGATGATGACGATTTCATTGTGCTGGCATGTGATGGAATCTGGTATATGTCCTGATTCTTCATCTTGCTTTATAAATATATCAGTGGAAAACTTTTGCCATATATTGGAGTTTTTGGGTACTATTCAATGATTAATTTTGTACTTTAAAGGATTTTGACTTAAAAGTCTTTTTCCCCCTTTCCATTTTTGAGAAACCCAAGTTTTGAGTGCCTGGATGGAATAAGACACGCTCGATATGTGTGGTCTGCATTGATTAAACCAATAGATGGTCAAGTGATTTTCTTCACTTTGGTTCAGGGACTGTATGTCAAGCCAGCAGCTAGTGGATTTCATACACGACCAGCTGAAGTCGGTACGTTGTTTTTGCTCATATATATACACATGCATGCACATACATATATATTTGTCTGAGAGCGACATGATCTTGCATCTTCATTTCGGTTTACATGCAATACAGGAAACCAAGCTCTCTGCGGTGTGCGAGAGAGTTCTGGATAGATGTTTGGCACCATCCACTGTCACTGGCGAGGGATGCGACAACATGACCATGATCTTGGTCCAGTTCAAGAAACCTATCCAGTCCTCAGCGCCTGCCGAGGAGCAATCTCCACCTCCTCAGCCTACCGAAGCAGGGTCGAAACCAGAGAATAATGGGTCCGGACCTGAGTAAATTCGAAACAGACCGGTGTCGATGCACGGGTTTTTCGGTTGGGTAATCTCTTTTTAAAGGATTCCGATTTCTTGAAAATATAATGTTTATTTTTCTTCCTTCTCTCTCCCCCTTGTAAATTTTATTGTAGAATTGGAAAGGATTTCCACGATATGGAAAAGCAGCATGTGACGTAGCGCAATCGAGTTGTCTTAACTATTTGCAACGCGAGTAGTTGGTAGACCTCAGACGAGGTTTTGCTGCCTTGCTAGTTGCTACTTTTCTGTTTTGACACTGGCACTTCGATTATTGAGTGGCATATTACGGAAGTTGGTTTGCTAGGTTGCCAAAATATGCTTTGCGTATTTAATACTTGAGTAGGTGTGTCATGTTTCGTACTCGCTCGAGATGGTGGGTATGAAGCGTATCTCGCTTTAAAGCGCTGATACAGATTATCGTCCGGATATAATGTCTTAAAGCAAAAGGAAAACATTAAAAAGCACCTTTTTGAGCGATCTTTAAGCTTCATTACTTAAAAAGTTCTCGTAAAGTAAATTTAGCTTCATTACTTAAAGTTTTGGTGGAGTAAAATTTAGTTTACCGTTCGAAGTTCGTTAAGACGTGTCGTTCTTTCATTTTTTTATAAGTGCCTTCAAAAATGTTATTTCCATCACTGACATGAGGGAAGTCGCACGTCGGGCAGATGAAAAGAATAATCTGGGGCTCAATGATTTGGGTTTCGTCTCTCGGCCAGTTAGCAGACTAGTTAGCGTTTCGAAATGAGTTCTTCCAACCCTTGTAATGCATCATCAATCATAAAATGTGACGAAAATGCCGTTAATATTCAACAATATGTACACAGCACAATATAACCCTCGAGATTAAATTTGGAGAGCTCACGCTCGACCCCAATATAAGCTTTAGTTCAACTCAACTCAAATCGTATGCAAATCTTAGTTCAACTCAAGCTACTCTCAAACACGAATAGGGAAATCACGATTCAAGTCTACGACGGTTGTAGATGTATAGGTACAATAAAATATACAGCTATAAACAACAAATTAGGCTCGTAGACAAGTTACTTTAGGAGCTGCCTATCTCAATGGAGTGAGTGCGTTCCCCTAAAGCTCGATCATTAGGAAAGGAAAAGAAAACCAGTTCAGCACAAATGGAACTTAGCCTTTCAGAGCATAAGAAAGCATTACAGAGCATCCAAATCATGAGACAAGATCCGCTAATCCTACCAATCAAGCGCGCTCGATCGAAATTGGAAAACAAAGGTTTACAGGAACTAGGCCTCTAGAAAACAAAAGCAAGATTTTGAAGAGAATCTACATTATTATCAAGCAGCATGGAGACAAGCTAACTTCAAGCAACCAAGCTCGAATTTAAAAGGGTATACTACTTTCACATGAGAATTTTAGAATCGCTATAACAAAAATCATAGTTCTGCTGACATACAAAATTGAAAACATAAGAATACATATGAATGATTTGAAGACGCCTTAAATCTGAGATCGGAACAGTCACATTGTTTTTCATTCTTTGAAAGGAAGAAGCTAACCGGTGCACATACTCAACTGCATCGATCAGTCAATCTTCACCGACGAGTAAATGAGCCTAGTGAACCCGAAGCAAGCATAGAAGCCGATGGTTCCAGTCAGCACGAAAAATGCATAGGAAGCAATCAGCATGTAGCCGAAGTACAATGCTCCAGAAACTAGCTTCGTGATCTCGAGCTTTGTGAAGAAGTAAAACGTGGCATAGAGGAAAAGGTAGAAGGCCGAGGATCCAGCTGTGAGGTAAGATCTCCACCACCAAAGATAGTCCTCACTGCACAACTGGAAATAGCAGAGCACAATCGTAATTTCAGCACAAGTGACGATCAAGATAATGAAGACCAGGAAGAGGAATCCGAAGATGTAGTAGAACTGGTTCAGCCAGATTGAAGTGAGGATGAAGAAGAGTTCGATGAAGACGGCTCCAAATGGAAGGATTCCTCCAATCAAGATTGAGAAGGCCGGATTCATGTACCAAGCCTGCTCTGGGATCTGCCTGGGAATTTTATTTGTTTTGACTGGATCCTCAATCGCCGGCTTCCTGAATCCAATGTAGGCACCCACAAAAACAAGTGGGACTGAAATTCCAAACCATAAGAATACCAAAGCGAACATGGTACCAAACGGCACTGCCCCAGAAGACTTCTGGCCCCATATGAGCGCATTCAAGACGAAGAAAATGGCAAAGACGATTGCAGGGAACACAATTGCAGTCCGCAGTGCTATTTTCTTCCACTCAGTTCCTTTGAACATTTTGTACAGACGAGAAGATGCGTATCCAGCAAAGAGGCCCATGAAAACCCAAAGTAAGAGCATGGCTGTCATGAGACCACCCCGGTTTGAAGGGGAGAGGAACCCGAGGATGGCAAAGATCATTGTGACCAGAATCATGCCAAAAAACTGAACACCTGTTCCTACATAGATACACAGCAGATCTGAGTTGGAAGGGGGTCTGAAAACATCACCATGGACCAGCTTCCATCCAGTCTCTTCCTGGGCTTCTTCCTGAGTCTCAAGCTCATTGTACTTGGAAATATCGCGATAAAGTGTCCGCAGCATTATCATAGCCACCATTCCAGAGAGAAATAGGACAATCATCAGAGAATTAACAATTGAAAACCAGTGGATCTGGTCATCACTCATCAAAAGATAGGTATCCCACCGAGAAGCCCACTTCACATCGCTCTCCTGAAAGATAAATAAAGGAGAGTGGAATTGATATAATGAGACATGAGTCAGAACATAGACAACTCTCATCTAGCAGATTTATTTGAAGGTAACTGAAAAAACAAATAATTATTATCAAAAAGTGCTTCAGATCATGAAAGACTCTTCACAGGAAAGACACAGGTTTATATACGAGAAACTGAAGAAAATCATCAAAACCGAAAGTTCTTCAGCATATAAAAAAAACGGTTATCATTAAAGCAAAGAAGCTCACCAGGAACTCCACATCATAGGTGAATATAATTTCCTTTTTCTCCTCAACCTCTTGAGGAGAATTTGAGTTAACTACTGTATGCTTCGAATGGGGATCGCATGTCGATAGACGAGTATTTTCATTCCACGTCCCTTCATATTCGTGCTTAACACTATATTCATGAAATCATAACCAAACACGTCAGGTATTGCTAGAAGGGGAGGAAGACATAGCAAATAATAACATTCAAAAGCAAGCAAAACCAACCTAAAGGGTTTGACCTCAAAACCCACAATTCTGGCCAAGTCGGTCTCTGCATCTCTGTGATACTTGACAGAAAATGACAAATGGTTGTGGATGAAATACTTCTCCTCTTTGCTCTGGGCATAAAAAGAAAAAAACTTATCATGCTATGTTGAGAGAGAGAGAGAGATAGAGAGAGAGAATTTTGTTCTGTTATGAGAGAACATACCCCAGCATAGTGGCCTTTAAGCCCAACATGAAAACCAAGTTGATATACCGGAGTGGCATCCTGCTCTGATCTCCGTAAGGGAACAACAACAGGAAGGTTGTCCAGAATCCTGTCATTAAGCACATCAAGAAAACCAAATTGAGCAATGTGCTCTAGAAAATAACAGAAGCTAGATTGGTCCAAAAGCATGTTCAACATGTTCCTTACATATTGACCCGATACTCATCAGCAATCTTTTCCTTCAAATCCTTCGTCTCCTTTGCATTAGGGACTACACGGCAGAGGATTTTGCACATCTTTGGGTCCCGCATCTTAAACTGCAGAAATCAATTAGGTAATTAGCAAAATACAAAATTCATTCTCAAGATAAAATCTCGCAGGCACAAAAACTAACCTCATAAGGAGAGTTCTCGATACGGTCTCCACGTAGTACTTCACCAAGATTCTCTGCACTGTCCAATATCTTTTGGGGCGGCAAAATGGTAGAGAATAAAAGGAATAAGGAAGCTGCGTCTTAATAGATGTCAATTTGTTCACTTTGACCTTCAGCGGATGTCCCTGCATTTTAGAACACGATAAACAAAAAGTCAACATGGGATTATGTCCGAGTAAAACCCTCATATATCAGAATGCAAATTAAAAAAGCACAAAATAATGCAGGCTCAGATATTTACAGCTCAAAAAAGGATACACAGCACACCAAGACAATCATGGCAAGTGGCAACACAAAGTTTCAACAAAACTTTAAATATTAAATATCATCACTGCTCATCTTTGATCAAATGACTTCGATCAGACATATAACGCACGCACGACAGAAAAATATTCAAATTACAAAAAGAAGAAAAAAAATAGCACTGCCAAAACATGTTAATATCCCCCTGAAATGGCTTGATTGCTATACATTGGCCATGCATCCAAAATATATCACAACACAAAGAACCAAAGAGATAAGTTTCATGAATTAATTAATACCTACATCAAGTCTCCAACCAGCAATCATTGTGTTTTAAGAACAGAGTATTAGGTAAATAGATTCTGCAGTTCTTAACCCATATGCCATTTATGTAAGCTTGCCATCCATTCTCTTGTCAACTTTGTTTCTTCTTTCTACAAAATCTAGCTTGATCGTGAGTTTTCCCATGGGCAGCGCATGCAATGTATTTCTCAAGCCTTCCAGCAGAATGAAATAAATCAAACTACATCAGTTTTTTACACTAACTGCTATCATCATCTCGTAGCCAAACACCACATATCATCGTAATTTGCTCAAAGTTCTATGGCTGAAATTTACAAATCTAAAGCTAAGTTGCCTACATCTCCAAATCTTGCTTCCTCACTTGCCAGATCTAAAAATACAGACCTACAATACGTATGGAAACATATAAGATATGGCTAACATAAAAGAAACAAAATGTATCACATTCTACAGCTTATTCACACGATGTAAAAATTCGATTCCACAGCCATAACACTCGTGAGCACGTGTTTCTAACGTGAACCCAGCAACAATAGCTCCTAAAAAAGCTAAAATCTAGCTAATCAAATGAATATCTGATTCCAACTACATCACAAGTCCACCTCTCAATCTAAGGATTAGCCTGCACAGCTACAAAGACGACACTCCTATTCCCCATCACACCGAGTTACTCTAGAGCTCAGCAGCAGTGACCTAAAAATCAGGAATTGGAGATTCTCCTGAAGTGCACAGGCACGGCCATTTCCACAGCTTAATCCTAGAGGATCTCCATCGCTCAAGACACCAGCGCAACGTCATTTCACATTTCCCGCGAAGGCAGCAATCTCTCTCCTGCCGAATCCCTTCCATCGAGAGCGTCGGCAGCCGAAAAAAAAAAGAATCAGGCAAATCGAATCGAGCACCGCTTCGCATTTCCACATGCAAAAGACAAACCATCGCGCCACCACTCCAAACGAAGAACCAAAAAAAAAAATCCCTAGCGCTCTCAGCGCCACCGACACCGCCACATCAGCTCCCTTCCCGACCGCGAATCAAAAGCCAGATCCGAGCCGCGACGCGATCGCAGGCGCGGGCCGGAGTCGCGAATCGGCCAGATCCGACGGCCGAGGGCGCAGATCGAGCCGCTTCGCGGGGGGTCTCGAACAGTGACGAGCACATCTCTCGACACCGGACACGAACGCGCGCGCGCAGGCAAAGCTCTCGAATCCGCATGCATCCGGAAACCTAAGACGGCATCGCGTCCGGGGCGGACGGACGGGACTGGAAGGAAGCGAGAGCGAGCAGATGCGAGAGGCGGAGGGGGGGAACTGACCTTCTCGAAGTCCTCGGGGGCGACGCCGGGGAGGTAGAAGGAGCGGGCGCCATGGATCAGGAGGAAGAGGAGGAGGATCAGGGAGGGGAGGGAGAGGGATCTCCTCAGCGGATCCATGGAGAGCGCGAGCGAGAGAGGAAGAGAGAGAGAGAGAAACAGTGAGATGTGAGAAGGAATGGGGAGGGGGGGCAGGGAGACGAGATCTAGAGGAGTTTTATTGGCCTTCGGCGATTATAAGCTTTGTGTGGAATGCAAGCGAAAGAGAGGCCCCCAATGGTGAAATTTCTTCTTCCTTTTTTTTTTTTTTTTCTTCTTATTTTCTTTTTTTATTCAATTGAAATTACGATAATTTTTTGATTATATGCCAAAAAAAAATGACGAATTACGAAGGTATTCCATTTTAACACGAGAGCTTACAGACTCCGATTAATCATACACCCATCACATTATACACAAGGGATGTCGATGGATCAACACGGTAATGGACATGAGGTGAACTATTATTAATTTTGCAGCTCGCTAAAAAGTGGCGAGCATTGATTGGGGTTGAACTGAAGGGATTAGATCGAATCGGCCTATTTTAAGCAATTCCTTTAGGAGTCAGTCCCATTTTTAATTCAAGGGTTTGGATTGAACCAATAAAACTAACTCAGAGTTTATTTAATATTTATTTCATATATATAATCCAAATTTATATATGAAGTCAACCTTGGAGAGTTTTTGTGAAGCCAAATTTTCATATCGTTGTGATGCAACCACAAGATTAGATCCGTGTTGTTCATCAATTTGTCATTTTGTACTCAACAAACATAAAAAGAAAAGGAGAGGAAACCAAAAAAAGAGGGAGAGAAAACAATGTCGGTTCCAAGGGGAGGTGAGTCAATTTCTGAGTCCATAACAAGGGAACCGACCCTACTAGATGTGGTTCTTAATTTTAGGACGAAAATCGATCCATCTTAAAATTAATCACCCCCAATCAATTTTAAGGGTGTCCAACAAAGATAGGAAGCGAGTGCACAGTTGCTTTCCTCATGTCATTGCCATTGGACGAGCCTTTCATAAGGACTGTTGTTCAATCACATCGCGGAAAAGACAAGGTGAGTGGAGGCCCACTTTGCCCTTGGTATAAAACAATTGGGGTTAGATCCACATACGAGTTTTACTCGCTTTCTAAGTTATACGCATCGCAAGCAAAACGAGCGCATTCCAGATCTCGACGTTCCTACTCTGACACCCGGTGGGCCGGCCACGGAAACTCATAATTGTCTAATGCTAATTTCGATGGTCGGGATCGAATCTGAAAGACCCTTTTTTCTTTTTTTGGACGTAATCCGAAAGACTGTTAAAGTGAATGAAAAAAATGTTATGTCATTTCCTACAAATTACCCATCAGATCCGTGGAATTTCAAATTTATATGCATTTGATTCGACTTCCTTAAATGACTTTAGGCTTCTTTCAAAAAAAGTTAAGAAATTTGGTAAATTTATTTTCAGACTACTCTATAGATCTATTTTGAGTTTTTAGTATTTTCGGAAAGCAACTATTAGGAATAATGAACTCTTTTTCTTTTCAAAATTGCCTCCACTGAAATTTTTATATTCCAGTCTTGCCCTCACTTTTTATGTTGGTACGGTCCCAACTCCGTCCAATTCCTATATGCTCTCTCTCACGAGTACCCAGAATCCACCATAATCGTCATTAATCTCCCCAAATCGATAGACCTTAGTTGCCAATATCAACAATCAACTCACCGGGTAAAAAGCACTAACACTCTTTGAGATCCTTTTCATCGTGTTAGATATTTTGATATGTAATTGATATTCTCCGACATTCAATCAACACACGTAATCGGAAAATACGACACCTAATCAATTCTCCCATGCAGTAGGAAATTTCGATGTGAGTTCAAAGTTCCAACACGGGGTTAATTTTAAAAAATAATAATAAATAAGAGCTCAAAATATAAATATGTCAAAAACATGGCAAAAAAAAAAAAAAAAAATTAGTATTCTCTTCTCTCCTGGCTCTTATTATTCCTGATATACAATTCATCTCTCAAATTTATTTTTTCTTTTTATTTTCTTCCGATACGTTTGACACGCGAGTTTAGAATATAAATTGCTTCTTTCTTTTTTGCCAAGTTTTATGGATTTTTGGAATTGAGTTAAAATTCGTCAAATTGAAGCAATGAATGATATTAACAAATCGTGGATTAATATTTTATTATAAAATTCATTATAAACTATTTTATTATTATTTATTTGTTTGTGAATTTTAATAGAAATAATTTAATTAAAATAATTATTTATCATGTATATATACAAATGTATACTTAATATACTGATGTGTTTAACGTATCAAATTTTTTTCTTTTTTTTGGAAAGATACGTCACGTATCGCAAGTTAGTGTCGATACTACTTAGCTCAAGGATTTTCTTTTGATTTGGTCATGGCGACCAGCTCATAAATACCTGGAACCCTCCTTGATCTACTTCATTTCTAGGGTTCCCATTTGATTCAGTCAATTGAATTTCGAGCTTGGTTTTGCGGCATAGCTTGTGCTTTGTAGTTCCATGGTTATACCCGGACTTCGACCTCTTCGGAACTTGGAGATCTACTAGGGACACCAAATAAGACTCCCCCAACCCCCCGCATGGGCTACGCCCTCACTGCCATCGCTACCACCGAGTCCCACGACCCTCGCCCGATCCTCTTTGGCGAGCCACAGCCATCGAGGGCGGCGCTGCCTCCACCTCCGGCATCAGTGAAACGGTCATACTGCTTTTAGTGTATTGCCCTCATTTTATTTAGTCTTGTGTCTCCGAGCCGTCGGAGACAAGGAACAGTAGTTCCCTTTTGCCTTTTCTTTTTCTTTCTAACTTCAGATCTAACCTTGCGAAAAAAGCTACGCCAAAAGCCACTATAATCAAACACCTTGAGCCATAAAAATCTTCAAGGAAATGCACAGCTCGACCGAACGCAACCTCAGATTATTCTATTGAATTGCGATTGACTTGATGGATTGCAAAAAGCTGCAAAATTGAAGAAGAAACCCATTGAAAGGGGTTCAAAAAATGATGTTAATTGAATGATGAAGCGTCGATTATAATATATTGAACACTTATTTATAGGAAAATCGTCATTTAAAAAATAATTAAATAATTAAAATAAAAATATATATTGATAAAGGGGAAAGTTTTCAAAATACTACTAGAAAATTTGTAAAATACATCCGAAATCTGAAATTTTTGACATCTTAGAAATCAATAAAAACGCATCCTAAATCTTTGACGTCTCGAAAATCAAGAAAAATACGTGAATTTGAGATTAAATATCGTAACCCATTTGTCCATTTATAACTTTGAAGATCCTACAATCTTCTTTCATATGTGAAACCATTTGCTCGAAGATTTCTATAAATGCGTCCAAAATCTTTGATGTCTCATAAATAAATGGAAATAAATGGAAGCGCATGAATTTGAAATCAAATATCATCGTATCTCATTTATAACTTTGAAGATCATGCGTTCTTTTTTTGATTCGTGGAATCACCAGCTTTTTTTACGCTTGAACATTTCCATATAAGTATTTGCCCATTGTTCTACATGATGTACCCACAAAAAAATTAACAAGCTAACTTACCCGGCCCTACCCGAGCCGACAGAAAAATGCGAGCAAGCATCAGCGCACTTTAGACCGCTGTATCTTCCCCTTCTCTTCTTCTTCACCTTGTTCCACGACACCACCTGTCCAATCTTGGCCCTTGCCTTGAGAACGTACAGAAAAAGCTCACCCACCGCCAAACAGCCCGTTTCCATGCCAGCTTCCCTCTCTCTCTCTCCCCAACGGCTAGCTTTGCTTCTCATCTCTCCACACTATATATATCCCCCCATACCCAACACCCCATCGCCTTCAAGCTTCCCACCATCAACCGGCATCTTCTCCCTCTCTCTCTCTCTCTCTCTCTGCAATGGCTGCTTCTGCAACCTCTCTTCCATCTCCTCTCCCCCTGACCCTTCTCCTCCTGCTCCTGGGCAGCATCTCCTCCTTGTCGCGAGCCGCCAAGATCGGAACAGTCACATTGTTTTCATTCTTTGAAGGGAAGAAGCTAACCGGTGCACATACTCAATTGCATCGATCAGTTAATCTTCACTGACGAGTAAATGAGCCTAGTGAACCAGAAGCAAGCATAGAAGCCAATGGTTCCGGTCAGCACAAAAAATGCATAGGAAACAATCAGCATGTAGCCGAAGTACAATGCCCCAGAAACTAGCTTCGTGATCTCGAGCTTTGTGAAGAAGTAAAACGTGGCATAGAGGAAAAGGTACAAGGCTGAGGATCCAGCTGTGAGGTAAGATCTCCACCACCAAAGATAGTCCTCGCGGCACAACTGGAAATAGCAGAGCACAATCGTAATTTCAGCACAAGTGACGATCAAGATAATGAAGACCAGGAAGAGGAAACCGAAGACGTTGTAGAACTGGTTCAGCCAGATTGAAGTGAGGATGAAGAAGAGTTCGATGAAGACGGCTCCAAATGGAAGGATTCCACCAATCAAGATTGAGAAGGCCGGATTCATGTACCAAGCCTGCTCTGGGATCTGCCTGGGAATTTTATTTGTTTTGACTGGATCCTCAATTGCCGGCTTCTTGAATCCAATGTAGGCACCCACAAAAACAAGTGGGACTGAAATTCCAAACCACAAGAATACCAAAGTGAACATGGTACCAAACGGCACTGCCCCAGAAGACTTCTGGCCCCATAAGAGCGCATTCAAGACGAAGAAAATGGCAAAGACGATTGCAGGGAACACAGTTGCAGTCCGCACTGCTATTTTCTTCCACTCAGTCCCTTTGAACATTTTGTACAAACGAGAAGATGCGTATCCAGCAAAGAGGCCCATGAACACCCAAAGTAAGAGCATGGCTGTCATGAGACCACCCTGGTTTGAAGGGGAGAGGAACCCGAGGATGGCAAAGATCATTGTTACCAGAACCATGCAAAAAAACTGAACACCTGTTCCTACGTAGATACACAGCAGATCTGAGTTGGAAGGGGGTCTGAAAACATCACCATGGACCAGCTTCCATCCAGTCTCTTCCTGGGCTTCTTCCTGAGTCTCAAGCTCATTGTACTTGGAAATATCGCGATAAAGTGGCCGCAGCATTATCATAGCCACCATTCCAGAGAGAAATAGGACAATCATCAGCGAATTAACAATTGAAAACCAGTGAATCTGGTCATCACTCATCAAAAGATAGGTATCCCACCGAGAAGCCCACTTTACATCGCTCTCCTGCAAGATAAATGAAGGAGAGAGGAATTGATATAATGAGACATATAATGAGACATGAGTCAGGAAATAGACAACTCTCGTCTGGCAGATTTATTTGAAGGTAACTGAAAAAACAAATAATTACTATCAAAAAGTGCTTCAGCTAATGACAGACTATTCACAGGAAAGATACAGGTTAATATATGAGAAGCTGAAGAAAATCATCAATACCGAAAGTTCTTCAGCATATCAAAAAAAGGGTTATCATTAAAGCAAAGAAGCTCACCAGGAACTCCACATCATAGGTGAATATAATTTCCTTTTTCTCCTCAACCTCTTGAGGAGAAGAATTTGCGTTAACTACTGTGTGATCGCATGTCGTTAGACGAGTATTTTCATTCCACGTCCCTTCATATTCATGCTTAACACTATATTCACAAAATCATAACCAAACACGTCAGGTATTGCTAGAAGGGGAGGAAGACATAGCAAATAATAACATTCGAAAGCAAGCAAAACCAACCTAAAGGGTTTGACCTCAAAACCAACAATTCTGGCCAAGTCGGTCTCTGCATCTCTGTGAAACTTGACAGCAAATGCCAAATGGTTGTAAATGAAATACTTCTCCTCTTTGCTCTGTGCATAAAAGGTGAAAAACTTATCATGCTATGTTGAGAGAGAGAGAGAGAGAGAGAGAGAGAGAGAGAGAGAGAGAGAGAGAGAGAGAGAATTTTGTTCTGTTATGACAGAACATACCCCAGCATATTGGCTTTTAAGCCCAACATGAAAACCGAGTTGATACACAGGAGTGGGGTGCTGCTCTGATCTCCATAAGGGAACAACAACGGGAAGGTTGTCAAGAATCCTGTCATTAAGCACATCAAGAAAACTTAATTGAGCAATGTGCTCTAGAAAATAACGGAAGCTAGACTGGTCCAAAAGCATGTTCAGCATGTTCCTTACATATTGACCAGATAATAATCAGCAATCTTTTCTTTCAAATCCTTTGTTTGCTTTGCATCGGGGACTATACGGCAGAGAATTTTGCACATCTTTGGGTCCCGCATCTCAAACTGCAGAAATCGTTTAGGTAATTAGCAAAATACAAAATTCATTCTCAAGATAAAAGGTTGCAGACATGAAAACTAACCTCATAAAGAGAGTTCTCAATACGGTCTCCACGTAGTACTTCACCAAGATTCTGTGCACTGTCCAATATCTTTTTGGGGTGGCAAAATGGTAGGAAATAAAAGGAATAAGGAAGCTGCGTCTTAATAGATGTCAATTTGTTCACTTTGACCTTCAGCAGATGTCCCTCCAATTTAGAAAGCGATAAACAAAAAGTCAACATGGGATTATGTCCGAGTAAAACCCTCATATATCAGAATGCAAATTAAAAAAGCACAAAATAACACAGGCTCAGATATTTATAGCTCGAAAAAGGATACACAGCACACCAAGACAATCATGGCAAGTGGCAACAGACAGTTTCAACGAACTTTAAATATTGAATATCATCACCGCTCATCTTTGATCAAATGACTTAGATCGGAATATAACGCAGTACAACAAAAAAAAAATATTCAGATTACAAAAAGAAGAAAAAAATAGCACTGCCAAAACACGTTAATATACAATGAAGGAGAGCTCGGCAATGAAAATATCCCCCTAAAATGGCTTGATTGCTATACATTGGCCATGCATCCAAAATTTATCACAACACAAAGAACCAAAGAGATAATTTTCATGAATTAATTAATTCCTACATCAAGTCTCCAACCAGCAATCATTGTGTTTTAAGAACAGAGTATTAGGTAAACAGATTCTGCAGTTCTTAACCCCTATGCCATTTATGTAAGCTTGCCATTCATTCTCTTTTCAACCTTGTTTCTTCTTTCTACAAAATCTAGCTTGATCGTGGGTCTTCCCATGGGCAGTGCATGCAATGTATTTCTCAAGCCTTTCAGCGGAATGAAATGAATCAAACTACATCAGTTTTTTACACTAACTGCTATCATCATCTTGTGGCCAAACACCACATGCCATCGTAATTTCCTCAAAGTTCTATGGCTGAAATTTACATAACTAAAGCCAAGTTGCCTACATCTCCAAATCTTGCTTTCCTCACTTGCCAGATCTAAAAATACAGACTTACAATACGTATGGAAACATATAAGATATGGCTAACATAAAAGAAACGAAATGTATCACATTCTACAGCTTATTCGCACGATGTATAAAGTCAATTCCACAGCCATAACACTCGTGAGAACATATTTCTAACGCAAACCCAGCAACAATAGCTCCTAAAAAGCTAAAATCTAGCTAATCAAATGAATATCTGATTCCAACTAAGTCTGCACAGCTACAAGACGACACTCCTAACCCCCCCCCCCCCCGGCCCCCCCCAAAAATAAATAAATAAATAAATAAAAACACCAAGTAAGTCCAGAGCTCAGCAGCAGTGACCTAAAAATCAGGAATTGGAAATTCTCCTGAAGCGAACAGCCATTTCCACAGCTTAATCCTGGAGGCTCTGTATCGCTCAAGACACCTGCGCGACGTCATTTCAGATTTCCCTCGAAGGCAGCAATCTCTCTACTGCCGAATCCCTTCCATAGAGAGCGTCGGCAGCCGAATCGAGAGTGTCGGCAGCCGAAAAAGAAGAATCAGGAAAATCGAATCGAGCACCGCTTCGCATTTCCACACGCAAATGACAAACCATCGCGTCACCACTCCACACGGAGAACCAAAAAAATCCCCAGCGCTCTCAGCACCACCACCTCAGCTCCCCTGCCGACCGCGAATCAAAAGCCAGATCCGAACCGCGACGCGATAGCAGGCGCGGGCCGAAGTCGCAAATCGACACCACGCACGCGCCCCCCGCCGGGGGGGGGGTTCTCGCACGAAAACGACCGCATCTCTCCACACCAGACACGCACGCGCACCACTCGCGAATCGACGTGCATCCGAAAACCTAAAATGACATCGCATCCAGGGCGGACGGGACTAGGAGGGGAGGGAGCGAGAGCGAGCAGATGCGAGAGGCGGAGGGGGGTAACTGACCTTCTCGAAGTCCTCGGGGGCGACGCCGGGGAGGTAGAAGGAGCGGGCGCCATGGATCAGGAGGAAGAAGAAGAGGAGGAGGATCAGGGATCGGAAGGAGAGAGATCTCCTCAGCGGATCCATGGAGAGCGCGAGCGAGAGGAAGAGACAGAAACAGTGAGATTGGAGAAGGAATGGGAAGGGGGAGGGGGACGAGGGCCGTTTGGTTCAGTTTTCCCAACGGTCAACGGCTTTGGTCCCAAACCGTTGGAGAATATATTTTTGTATTTGGGGGTCATTTTTTAAAACTCATTGCCCAAATATCACCATTCTCAATACTAAAAGCTCAATGCACTAATGCAGCTCTTAAGATGCTTTTTGAGCATTCGGCATTTCCAAAAATGCAAGTTCCACTGTTAAGATCTAGAGGAGTTTTTATTAGCGTTCAGCGATTATAAGCATCAAGAGTTTGTGTGGAATGCAAGCAAAAGGGAGACCCCAAATGGTGAAATTTCTTCTTCTTTTTCTTCTTGCTTTTTTTTTTTTTTTCATTGAAATTACAATAATTATTTGATTATATGGTATAAACTGACCCGCGAAAAAAAAAATGACAAATTACAAAAGTATTCCATTTTAACACGAGAGCTTACAGACTCTGATTGATCTAGGCAAATCCTGGAAGGCTTGTAACATTAACTAAATATATACATCCATCACATAATACACAAGGAATGTCGATGGATCAACATGGTAATGGACATGAGGTGAACCATTCTTAATTTTGCAACTCACAGGTAAGTGGCGAGCATTGATTTGGGTTGAAGCAAAGGGATCGGATCGAATCGGCCTATTTTAAGTAGTTCCTTTAGGAGTCAATCCAATTCCTAATTCAAGGATTCGGATTGAACTGATAAAACTAATTCAAAGTTTAGTTGAGATTAATTTCATATATATAATCTAAATTTACATATGAAGTCAGCCTTAGAGAGTTTTTGTGAAGTTAAATTTTCATATTGTTGTGATGCAACCACAAGTTTAGACCGGCATTGTTCATCCATTGTCATTTTGTACTCAACCAACATAAAATAAAGAAAAGAGGAAACCAAAAAAAGAGAGAAAGAAAACATTATTGGTTCCAATGAGAGGTAAGTCATTTTCCGGTTGCATAATAAGGGAACCGATTCTGCTAGATCTGGTTCGTCATTTCAGGATGAAAATCGATCCATCTTAAAATTAATCACCCCAGTCAATTATTATTAAGGGTTTGCCCAACAAACTTAGGAAGCGAGTGCATAGTTGCTTTCCTCGTATCATTGCCAATGGACGAGCCTTTTATAAGGACTGTTGTTCCATCACATCGCGGAAAAGACAAGGTGAGTGGAGGCCCATTTTCCCCTCGGTATAAAACAATTGGGTTTAGATCCGCATACGATTTTTACTCGCATTCTAAGTTATACGCATCGCAAGCAAAACGAGCGCATTTCAGATCTCGACGTTCCTACTCTGACACACGGTGGGCCGGCCACGGAAACTCATAATTGTCTAATGCTAGTTTCGATGGTCAAGATCGAATCTGAAAGACCCTTTTTTTTTTTGGACGTAATCTGTTAAAGTGAATGAAAAGAATGTTACGTCATTTCCTACAAATTACCCCTCAGATCCGTGGAATTTCAAATTTATATGCATTTGATTCGACTTCCTTAAATGACTTTAGGCTTCTTTGAAAAAAGTTAAGAAATTTGGTAAATTTATTTTTAGGCCACTTTGGAGATCTATTAGGCTTCTTTGAAAAAAGTTGAAGTTTGGTAAATTTATTTTCAGACAACTTTGGAGATCTATTTTGAGTTTCAATATTTTCGGAAAGCAACTTTTAATGAACTCTTTTTCTTTCCAAAATTGCCTCCACTAAAATTTTTATAACCAAGTCTTGCCCTCACTTTTTCTGTTGTACGGTCCCAACTCGGTCCAATTCCTATACCCTCTCTCGCGAGTACCCCTGACCCAGCATCACCGTCATTAATCTCCCCAAATTGATAGACCTTAGTTGCCAATATCAACAGTCAA
Source organism: Eucalyptus dawsonii (assembly GCA_016097615.1). Lineage (NCBI taxonomy): Eukaryota > Viridiplantae > Streptophyta > Magnoliopsida > Myrtales > Myrtaceae > Eucalyptus > Eucalyptus dawsonii. Next base: position 57,312,006 of record CM027873.1, read on the forward strand.
CTCACTGGCTAAGAAGTATTGACACTCTTTGAGATCCTTCCCATTATGTCGGATATTTTGATACATGGTCGATTTCTCCGATATTCGATCAACACCTGTTGAAAAATTTGACATCTAATCAATTCTCCAACACAAGTAAAGAATTTCGACACGTGAGTTCAAAGTTCCAACGTAGAGTTAATTTTATAAAAAAAAATCAATAAATAAGAGCTCAAAATTTAAATATGTAAAAAATAATAAAAATAATAAATGTCGAAAGTATAAAAATTTAGTATTCTCTTTTCCTGACTTTCACTTCTCTGATACACAATTCATTTCTAATTTTTTTTTTAATTCCTACTGGCTTTGACACGCAAGTCTAGAACTGGATTGCTTTTTTCTCCAAGTTTTATGGATTATTGAAATGGAGTTAAATTTGTCAAATTGAAACAATGAATGATATCAACAAATTGCGGATTAATATTTTTTTGTATAAAATTCATTATAAACTCTTTCATTATTATTTATTTGTCTGTGAATTTTAATCAAATTAATTTAATTAAAATAATCATTTATCATGTATTTATAAAAATATATATTTAATATACAATGTGTTATGATGCATCAAAATTCCTTTTTTTTTTAAATAATGTGTTGCATTTCACGAGCAAGATCGATACTATTTAGCTTAAGGATTTTCCTTTGATTTGGTCATGGTGACCGGCTCATGAACACCTAAGTAGCACCGACACGGGACACGACACGAGTGTCCGACACGACACGACACATCGACACGTCATTTCTAAAAAATAGAGAATTCCGACACGTTGCGACACGTTGTATATTAAATAAATATTTTTATTTTTAATTAATTTGATTCAAATTCATAAGTAAATAATTAATTAAAAAAGAGCCTATAATAAATTTACACTAATAATATTAACAAATCAATTCATTTGAAATTCGAAAGATATATTTATAGTTAATGCGAAACATTTTTTAAATTTTAACAAAAGTTAACGATGAAACTAATAATTAATAAGAAATTAGAATCAATTTATTTAAATAAATTCATGATTTTCTACAGTAATCAAAATTTATCATTATTCAAAATTCAAAATTTTTATCTTTCGAAATTATTTTTTAATTTCATTTATTTAATTTTCCAATTCAAAAAACAATTCCCAAAATCCATCCCACCTTCTGTTCGGCCATTTCCCTCCACTCCAAATTTATTTTACTTTTTTCCCTCCCCCACCACTTGACAGTGACAGGTAAGCTGTCACTTCCCCTCCCCCTCACGCCTTTCTTATTTTTTTTAGGGTTCTTTATGAAAAACCCTAGCAAGCCGCGAGCCCTCCTTTTCCTTTTCCTCCTCGCCGCTCGCCGCACGACCCCCTTCCCTCCTCTCCTCTTCTTCTCGTCGCCGATCCATCGCAACAGTGGCGCCCTCGCCGCTCTCTCTGGCCGTCTCTCACCGTCGCGGTGGTCCGTTCGTGGCTTCGTCTCGCCGGCGGGAGTTTGCCTTCTCTCTGTTCGGCTCTTTCTCTGGCCATCTCTCGCCGTCGCGGTGGTCCGTTCGTGGCTTCATCTCGCCAGCACTTGCGGCCTCTGCTCCCTCACCTTCCCTCGCCTCCACCCTCCATCAGTCTTCCGGACACGCATCGACACGCGTGTCTAGAAAAGTTGACCGCGTGTCCGAAAATCCGACACGCGTTGACCGCGTGTCCGAGCGTGTCCGAGCGTGTCGACGTGTCTGACACGCTCCGACACGTGTCGGACACGACACGGAAGCACGGACAACGTGTCCGTGCTTCCTAGATGAACACCCGGAACCCTCCTTGATAATTCCTTTCTAAGATTCCAATTTGATTCAGTCAATTGAATTTCAGGCTTGGTTTTGCGGCGAAGCTTGTGCTCTGTAGTTCCATGGTTATACCCGGGGTTCGACCTTTTCGGAACTTGGAGATCTACTAGGACACCAAAAAGGACGCCCCCAACCGCCGCATGGGCTACTGCCATCACCGCCACTGAGTCCCACGGCCATTGAGGGTGGCGCCACCTCCTCCACCTCCCGTATCAGTGAAACGGTCACACTGCTTCAGTGTTGCCATGATTTTATTTAGTTCCCTTTGCCTTTTCTTTTTTCTTTCTAGCTTCAGATCGAACTTTACGAAAAAAAAACTACACCAGAAGCCACTAATCAAACGCCTTGAGCCCACCGGCCCAACTTAAAGGCGTCTCCATTTCTTACGCACATAGAGAAGCAAACAAGCCCGCCGATTGGATAGCAAGAGCCCACCGGGACAACCGTCTTCCTCGCAATTGGATTTTATATCCCCCTCATTGGGTTTTATTATGTAATGATTCCGAACTTAGTTGGGGTTCCGCAACTTATCAGTAATGATTGCTATCTTTCGACCAAAAAAAAAAAATGCCTTGAGCCAAAAAAATCTTCAAGGAAATGCACAGCTCGACCGAACTCAACCTCAAATTATTCTATCGAATTGCGATTGACTTGATCGTTCGCAAAAAGCTAAAAAATTGTACTAATGTGGAAGAAGAAACCCTTTGAAGGGGTTCAAAAGATAATGTTAATTGAATGATAAAGTGTCAATTATAATACCTCAAGGGCCTATAAATAGGGAGGTCACCATTTAGGAGATAATCAAATAATTAAAGGGGAGAGTTTTCAAAATGCTACTAAAAAATCTGTAAAACACATTTGAAATCTTTGATGTATCGAAAATCAACGAAAACGCGTCCTAAATCATTAACGTCTTGGAAATCAAGCAAAACAAATGAATTTGAAATCAAATATAGTAAACCATTTTATAACTTTAAAGATCGCAATCTTCTTTGATCAGTGGGACCACTTGCTCAAGATTTCCATAAACGCGTCCAAAATCTTCGATATCTCATAAATAAATAGAAACATATTATCAAAATATCGTTATTCATTTGCAATTTCGAAGATCCTACAATCTTTTTTGATTTGTGAGATCATCAGCTTACTAATTTATGATCTGGCATATACAGAATGAAAACCTCATTTTCGATTCTATGAGAATTTTTATGAAAGCCTTTCATTTGCTTCTTTTCTATGGAAGTTTTATTTTCCCATAATGTATCCTAATTTTTGGCCTAATTCTTATTTTGAAAATTTCCATGTAAGTAATTTGCCCATTGTTTTACATCATGTACCCACAAAAAAATTAATAAGCTAACTTACCCGGGCTGGCCCGACCCGACCCGACCCGACCCAACATAAAAATGCGAGCAAGCAAGCTCATTTTAGACCGTTGAATCTTCCCCCTTCTCTTCTTCTTCACCCTGTTCCACGACACCACCTGTCCAGTCTTGTCCCTTGCCTCGGGACCGTACAGAAAAGCTCCCCCACCACCAATCAGCCCGTTTCCATGCCAGCTTCTCTCTCTCCCTCTCTCCAACGGCTAGCTCTGCTTCTCATCTCTCCACGCTATATATATCCCCCCAGAAGCACATTCAACTCTCAATCTACACCCCCATCGCCTTAAAGCTTCCCACCATCAACCAGCATCTTCTCTCTCTGTCTCCCTCTCCTTCTGCGCAATGGCTGCTTCTGCAACCTCTCTTCCATCTCCTCTCTCCCTGACCCTTCTCCTCCTGCTCCTGGGCAGCATCTCCTCCCTGTCGCGAGCCGCCGAGGTCCTCGTGGGAGGAGCCGCCAACGGCGGCGCCTGGAAGATCCCCTCCTCGCAGACGGCCGACGCTCTCAACTCGTGGGCCGAGAAAGCCCGCTTCCGCATCGGCGACGCCCTCGTCTTCAAGTACGACCCCGCCCAGGACTCCGTCCTCCAGGTCACCAGGGCCGGCTACCTGGCCTGCAACGTCTCCGGCCCCGTCGCCCAGTACGTCAACAAGGGCGGCGAGGCCAAGGCGGAGCTGGACAGGTCCGGCCCCTTCTACTTCATCAGCGGAGCTCCCGGCCACTGTGGGAAGGGACAGAAGCTGATCATCGTCGTGCTGTCGCCCAGGCGTGCCCCCGCCGAGGCGAGCTCTCCGGCTCCTGCTCCGGCGGAGACCGAGGTGCCGGCGGTGGCTCCGACCAGTGGGGCTGCGAGATTGGGCCTCAAGATGGGTTGGGCCTTGGCTGCGGGCTCGTTGTTCGGCGTCTTCGGCTTGGGCTTGTTTTGAGTTGAAGATACACAAGGGATTTCCGTTCTGTGTGGGGATGAGATGGAATTATTGTGATGTTCCCTTCCCAATCGTTTAAGTATGATTCGTTAATTCTTTGGAAATTTCCAGGCTATCGAAAATTTTACATGTATTCCTATTGGCCTGAGCAATTCATTCTATTTTTTCTGAAGAAAATATATATTTCGTGCAGTTTTTAACTTTTAGTATGCTCTAGTATCTACTATCTAATCCTACACAGAGAAGAAAGTACACCCATGTCATCTCATTGAGAACAAGGGGGTTTAACTTATACAAATACTCCACACTCCTCGCCATTGTCAAAATTCACCGCCTTCAAAATTCAGCTGATGGTTTTAGCCAAAGAAAAGAAAGGACAACGTTAAAAGCCCAATGTGTCGGGGTATTTCAAAGTGCAAGGGCTACCCAAATGGCAGCAATCCCAGACATGAATCACGCGACCGCCGAAAGAGACCAGAAATGACCAAAGAACTCTGCTGATCAGAACTCTGCTGACCAGAAATATAGATTGCAATGTACAAAAATAGCATGGCATCACTCTACAGAAAGCAAGCAAAGGGCCTGCGAAACAAAATCAATCTTCATCCGATGAAATCTCCACCAATCCCTTGATGACGGCCGTTTTCATCAACTGAATCGTCGATCAGAGGTCCCTTAAAACCAGTTCTATTGCTACCAAGAAGCTCCTGCGCAGCTTTCTCCAGGAATTCCTTGGCGGTAGCTTGAACAGACTCCAACAAGCAAAGGGCCCGCACAACGAAATCAATCTTCATCCGATGAAATCTCCACCAATCCCTTGATGACCTTGTCATGGCCATTTTCCTCATCTGAATCATCGATCAGAGGTCCCTTAAAACCAGTTCTATTGCTACCAAGAAGCTCCTGTGCGGCTTTCTCCAGGAATTCCTTGGCAGTAGCTTGAACTGAGTGGAGCCCGGAAGACTGATACTTCCTCTTCCTCTCATAGCTCTTCTTCAGCTTTGGCCCCCCTCCTCTACTTAGTTCCCTCATGCTCTGCCTCTGGTCTGCAATAGAAACCTCTCCATGAAACCTACTCAGATCTGCAGTCAACAATCAATGTCCTATGAAGAAAGTGATTGAAGGCATACCTGGGGTGAGATCAGGCAATGAATGCTCGATGAAGCGAGTGGTTGCTTGGAGATTCAATGTAGTAGAAGGCCGAAGTGGAGCTTCAGGGAGAGAAACAAGGATGCAAGTACTTTATCAGAAAATGGTACAGCAATAAGGTTAAAACTAAAAAGTCAGATGCCCCAAACTCTTAAGTCAAATTGTCTGCGAATCATATAGCATAACAATCAAAAGCAGCAGACAACACCAAGGATTTTCACCATTTCAAACAATTCTGATCATGGTTCCCGTCTCACAACAAATTTTTGCGACAAAAATAAAGTTCTGATATAATGTAAAGCTTTGCCATGACTAATTATTTAACATCTGACTTCCTTGGAAGTACTAATGGCGGGATTGAACAAGAATGGAGCTGGCGGGTCATAAGCCTGAGTTTTAACTCACACTTAACTTAACCAGGAGCTTTGTAGCACAAATTCTTCTTAAGGGGATAGAAAGGGTTCGCGATGGATTTTCCCTTTTGAAAAGCCGATCTCTCTTTCTTTTCTTCATCCTTCCTGAATCCTGATCCCCAGGATCGGATTCAGACCATAAAAGGAAAAATATCATCACAATTACTCAACCAACGTCAGCATGGTATCTGTCATTCGACTATGTTGTGATGAATGAAGAAATATTATCAATATAGATCACCATTAATTGAGCATTTGTACTATGGCCAAGTGCTTCTCTGGCAAATCTAAGGCTGTAATGCTCTTTGGGAAGAGAATAGCAAACTTCCTGTGGAAATGAAAAGCTTTCACTCATTAACTTCAGTGTGTGCCTATTGAGATTTCCCATAGATTGTGCTTTTGTCAAATAGCTGCCAGGCTAACGGGAGGATCTCTATTGTTGGTTTTCCATGCGATTCACTCTTCTCATACGTTCTTTTCCTCACTCCAATACAGAATACTAGAAGATGATTATGACGAGCATGCTCCAGCAGATACTTATCACTAGCGATAATGTTGCTCCATTCAGACTTTCTTGGCCAAACAGCATCAGTCAAAGGACTTAAATGGGAAACCCAACGTATATAAACTAGACGATTAAATGCATGTATAAAGGTTACTTAAGATCAGATTAGGCACACAACCGTATTTATGCGACTATGGATGAATATCAGTGACCCACTCAAACATTCTGGCCCCCTCAACTGAAGAATGAAATCCCAGAAATACGGAGACTTAGCAACTACCTTTACTCAAATCCACAAGCCGCTCGAGTTTGCCTTCGTACAAGCTTAGCCTCTCCTACAAATGTCGAAACAGAATCACACAAATTAAGCCAACACTCGAGAGGAACTGCTCCACACAATCAAGTTCAAGCAGAGGCCAGAGTCAAGCATAAATAAAGCTCATTCTGCACGCCAAATGTAATCCACTAAGCAGAGAATATGCTGCAACCGACATCTACAAGGAATCAAAATCGAATCTTTTATCACTTACAAGCTCGGATTTGATAGGATGGTCATCCGGGTCGACGCCATTACACCTCAACCTCACTGTTATCACACAAATACCGAGTCATATCAGCTATCAAGAAAACCCAAAAGCAGCGAAATGCGCGGCCTAAAATCAAGACCCAGAACCCAAATTTTATCGCCAAAAAATACACAAGGGCGAAGGCCGGGGAATGCTGCGGGAGCTACCGGCCAAGAGAGTCGAAGCGGCTTTCGCGAGCACGAGCAGGGCGCGGGCGCGATGGAGAGGCGGCATTTCGGCGAGGACGTCGGGGTCGGCGAGGGAGAGGAACTCCAGGAACTGGCTCCGCAGCGCCTCCACGTTGCGCAGCGTGGTCTTCGCCGAATCGAGCACCGGTTCCGGCACCATGCTCTCGGTCGGACCTCCTTCCATCGCGGTATCCGAGCGAATTCTCTCTCCCCCAATCGCCGAAATCTCTCTCTGTAAAATTTAGGGCTTTAGGACAGGAAAGGTTGGGGTTTTGAGGTTGTTTCGACTCGACCTGTTCGAGAGAGCGAGGCTTGCATTCATCTAACGAGGAGATTACGCGAGGGTGACGAGGGCATGTCGAAAGAGCAAAGGGCAACGAAAAATGCCCGGCAGCTCGTGGGCTCGAGAATGGGCTTTCCTTTCTGGTACAAATTCTTGTTGTTGCAATGAAAGGTGGACCGTGATAGCCCGACGACATGAGGGTCCCGGTAAAATATGGGGATCATAGAATATATAGTCTCTCAACTTTGATTGAATATATAATATCATCATCAAACTTTTCGTTTGTATGATGCGATTCATGAATTTTGACTCAATGTGTGCCGTCCCTAAACTTTTAACTTGTTCAATCGGATTCCTAAGCTATTGATGAATGTTCAATGTAGTCTTCGCACATTAGACTTTATTGAACATTACATCAAAGTTCACGAACTGCATTAAATAAATTAAAAATGTATGGGTGGCATTGCATAAATGATCAAATTTCAGGCATTATATTGAAAGTTTAGGAACCATATCTCATTTTAAACCAAATTTCATGGACCGTTTGTCTTATTTTCCTTATAATATAGTGTTAATATCATGAAATATCAATTGATCTACGCCGTGATAAATTTATCATTTATTAGTTTATATTAAATTTTATTGTTAAATTGCTGAGTTGGATGACACGTGACAATTAATAGATATACCAAATCTACTAATATTATAATTTATCGTGATATTAACCTAATTTAACGTAAATTAATGAAGAGTAAATTTGTCATAAATATATCTATTTGTGATTTTTAATTAAGATCTTAGATGATCACAAAATTAATTTGAGGTAAAATATATAACAAATATATTAGTTTGAGATTTTAAATGATAAAAAAATTAATTTGAAATAAATTATTCACGGATACTCTGAATTTTTTGTGGTTAACTTCGTTGTGTTAACCTGTAATGTATGATGTCATTGGTCACATTAAAAATGTGGACCTTAAGAGCCAACTATTATAAACTTCACAGCTATATAAGTGAAAATCATAGAAAATACTTCACCGTATACAAATCTTATGTAAAGATGTGATCGACATGGCGATTTGCGCCCTTGCTGAGCAATGTTCATTGACTCAAACGTACAGAAAAATACAGAAATTCTCACGAAATAGAACTAGCGCATTCAAGTCCTCCATTTTAATATATAGAGCAGAGATGATGTTCAACAAAACGTTCACCTCCCAAGTAAACTCATAAACAGTTGTGCCGGCATAAACAGGCTAGTAGGCGAGCATTGCCGGAGATCCTTAACTTTCGATACAACCTCTCGATAAGAAGATAAACCAAAAGAATCTGAAAATAAAGAGGTGCCGGCTACTTCCTTGGGCGAGTGTCTTCTGGCCCGGCGACGCCGGTGGCCACCTTGGCGACGTCCCCGGCATCGGCTTCGGGCTTCTTCAACATGTAGAGTGTGAAGTAGCCGATGGCCCCGGTTATGAGCAAGCCAGAGATGGCCATGGCGGGGAAGCTGTAGGGCAGGCCGCGCCGCTGGTGCAGGACCTCGCCGGGCCCGTGCCCGGGCGGCCGCTTTGATGCCTCGACTCCGGCGGCCCTCACTTGTTCCGGGCTCATCTTGTGGGTGTCCGCCATTTTCCTCCAATCTCCATCTCCTTCCTTCGCCATCTCTCTTCTCGTTCTTTTTCTCGATCGTCTTCTTCTTCTTCTCTCGCTCGGGATAATGTCGGACGGTTTTGAGGTCGCGGTGTAGAGGGAACGAAGTGCGCGCCTCGTCGAGCGCCACGTGGCAGTTTGCATGTCTGCCTCCTCTCGTAGCATGGGACACGTGGGATTTCGCATTATACACACATGGCACGGTCGTGCAGTTCGCGTTCGCTCACGAAATGACCATTCTTTCTACTAATTGAGAGGTTTGGTATTAACCGTTGACCCACTGCCATATGTTTCGGCTTGCACCCAATCGGAATACAATAAAAAATATCTACAAAATAAGCAATCCGAGTTTTATTCAAACGTTTATCTCCAGGTCGCGTTTAAATCAGAGCACAAACAGAATATGCGCATAATATGCAATCCAAGATCGATTCAAATGTTATCCTCACAAATGATTACCGATTCTTTTATCAAAATTAATTACTTGATATTTTTTCTGAGTGTATATATAAAGAGAAATTTATCAAAAAATCCTAGATCTTTTATAATTTTACCAATTCAATTATAAATAATTTTTTTTATCAATTTAGTTTTAAACTTTTTGTAATTATGGCAATCCGATTATTTAGCCAAATTTGGTCAGCTAGCACTAGCATAAACGCTTAGCCAAATTTGGTCAGCCAAATTTGGTCAGTTAGCACTAGCATAAACGCTTAGCCAAATTTGGTCAGCTAGCACTAGCATAAACGCCCCGCGCTGAATTGGCAAAAAAAGTATATATATAAAATTGAATTGGTAAAATTGTAATAGGTTCATGAGTTTTTTTTTTTTAAATAATTTTCCCTGGATGATTATTGAAATACACAATTTTCATATGTTCCTTGGTTTCTGCATATTATTTACGGTCGCTGACTCTTCCCTTTTCAGGCATTCTCCTCTCTCACCGACAGTAGTCCCTATTTTTATCCGTGACTAACGGATTATTTGGATGAAACTAGCCACAGTCATAAGTTCCAAAAGCATAAAACTCTTTTTATCACTGGTCAATTCCATTGCGGGTTTAAAGTCCGTTTGATGGTCTTATATTAACCCTTGTTATGAATGGATGAGTCGAATATGGAAGTTAATCATATCATTGGCCCAGATTAAAGATAAGGAAAAGGTTTTGCTAATGCCCAGTGAGTAGTCATTCCCACCATTATAATTACACATTTTAATGGCCAAGAAAAAACAGGAGAAAGGGAAAAAATCAAAATACTGGTATTCCTCTAGCCCCATTCAGTACCGTCTTCTCTTCTCCAAAGACAGACTATTAACGACGGTCGGACTTTCGGAGATTACCATAACGTCGACCTCGCCCGAATCACGTGTCTTGGAACAGCGGCCTAGCATCATCACAAGAACGCCATTGAATTCTTTCTTGACTTTCTTGTTTCTTGACGGTTCTTCTTTATTGAAAGTGAGAATGAGGTAACGAGGCACTTCTCTACTTTCCTAAATATGCAAGAACCAAGGCGACAAGAGCGTAACCGACGGAGGTTCCGCCCTGTCCCCCGGCATTGTTCTTCGACGATCCACCCTTGGCAAAAGAGGCCACCTGTTCTCTTTCTTCAATCGTTCTGGTCAGTCAATGAACATGGGGCCGCTGGCTCGTCCGTCCGTGAAGATGGAGCCAGATCTGCCACCTTCAAGAGGATAAGATACATGTCAACTTCTTTCTGATGGATCAAGGGAGGGAGAGAGTGTTGGAGCGAGAGAGACCGAGTCGTGAGACAAAGTGGAGAGGCGATCTTCGGAGTCGGGGACGGCGGACCAAATGGTCCGGCAAAAAGCAAGAACAGGAGAGACATGGTTTGGTTAAGGCAGTGTATTGTGGATGACGGGTCATGTTTCGTGTTAAATTCGCATGTGAAGGAACGCCCTGTCCGAAGAGCACTATAACTACTAGAAGATTACATAAACCCAGTGGCATATGACCCTCCACTTTTCACTTCTCTAATTTAATTTCAAAAACCTTAGAGTTAGAACTACGATGACAGCAAACTTAAAAAGACTCGATCAGATTCGAAAACTTCCAATCTAGACTCGGAGAAGAGCGTCTCGATCACTCGGACATCTTCACCGCAAAACGAAATGAGCTTGCATGCATCCAAATCTGCTCCTTTATCATCCGTAATCCCAAGCATAGCGAAAATGATGTACTTTTCAGTTTGGATTAACTAATGCTCGACCATTTTCTATTCATCATCTATCAACGTAACTCCAAGAAGGGCGATACATACGGACCAACCAAGACTCCAGAACACGCATAATTACAGGTTGACATCCCTCATGCGAGTCGTACATATTCACTTCCTGGCACGAACATCCGAAGGCGGGTCGTGAGTGGTAACTCCGTTCCCGACCCTGGTGCGTCCCTCCCTCGTGTTCCTCTTATCTTTGTAGAAGACGTAGTAGCCCGCCGCCGCCACCAGGAGGATCCCGCCGACCGCCATCGCCCCCGGGCTCATCGGCATGTTCCTCCCTCCCGCCCTGGCCCTGTGGGCATCGTCCACCGCCATCTCCTGCTCTCTCTCTCTCTCTCTCTCTCAAGAGTACTCACCGATCTGAGGTTGATGAAACGAAAGAAAGGCGATACCGGTCTGATCAATGGGGAAGGAACCCGACACGTTTATGTAGGTGTCGAGTCGACGTGACACGTGGCGGTGGGGGGGCGTGTTCGCGTGTTCGCGTCCTTACAAGCGTCGTTCTCTAGGGTTCGGATGTAGCATCATGGTTGCAAGTAGTTGTTTCTGCATGGTACAGTGCATATCTATTCCGCGATAATTTAGGCTGAACGGATGTCGGATGGTGATGAGGGGTCATCTTTAGCTGCAGGAATCTTTTGCAAATATGTCATTAATTATCGTTTTTTTCTTTATTTATTTGATGATATTATGCTAATGGAGCACTTTCTTGTTCTTTCAATTAAAGGAAACGAAATTACGTTCGGCCTTTCTTTCGAGATTTATACAATGGGAAGATATCATAATTTTTTTCTTCGGTCCATTTCCAAAAAATCGCAAATGATTCGCGGTCTCAAGAGAATTTTTAAGATTATCGATGCTGAATAAAATTCGGAAAAAGTCAAAACTCCATGGAAAGGAATTGAAATAGAAAGCTCCAATCACGGTTTTGAAGATGAATCGCCGCTAGCGTAACAATGGCTACAAGAGGGAAAAAATCAGTCCAGTGGCCAAATCTCTTGTTATGCTAATCCTCAGGTAAGTTTTGAATGGTTCCTTTTCAAGTTGCCCTCTGAAATCAACAAAAAAATAATTCGAAGTTCTAAAATTATAAACGAATAGACGCTTTAGATGAACAAAAAGCTACGCATATTTGATCTTTATCAGGCTTTTTAAGCATGGAAATACTACTTAAATAACTAAAAACAAATTACGCTCGATTTATTTTGAACCATTGATTGCTTTTGTTCCTTTCTAAAATAATTTCTGGATCGATCCCTATCTCTTCCTCCACGCTTTAAAGCACCGTCATTTGGAACTTCTAGTTTTATTTGCGGAGGTGCTGTCTAATTTTTTTCTCTGAGGATATAATTGGTTTTCGGGCCTCAGATTACTGATACTAAACTACTTTTGTAATAATTTATTTGTGAGTTGATATTTCTTTATTCATAATATACAAGGAATGTAAATTGATTAAGTTTTAGGCTCTCGTATGATAAAGTAGGGTGTTCGTGAGAATCCTATTTGAAAATGCAACTTGGATTTTAGCGACCCAATCCGCAGCCTTGTTGGTATCTCGGCTCATAGATGACTGAAACTCCACTAAACTGGGCCATTATTCCCTTGTAATCAGCAACGATGGACTAGGCCGGGCAAGGAGGTTCTGCTAGGCCTGATAAGCTATGCGCAAAGTGATAAGTTATTTAAAGATATGAGCACGTGCAAATCAGTTCTCCCCTTAAGCTGCTGGTTTAGTTCAGTTCGTGTATCTCTATTTTTCTTCACCCAAAGTACCGCCACTCTCATAACTAGGGCTTTGGCAACCCATGCGGATGGAGCATGGATCCTCTTGGTAAAGCCATCAACAAGGAGGCCAGCCTCATTCCTGCACACCCCGGCGACCAATCCAGCCATTGTCGAGCTGCACCAAGAACAATCAACATTAATCTTCAGCTCATTTGTAGAAGGTGGGTTCCATTTCGTCGAGTTATTTGGAGCTGCCGATGACCCTTTGCTTCCACTCTTTCCCCTTAGGTTCCACTTCGTGTAAAGTGCTGTAGTGATGCTGGCTTCTTCTGGAGCGACTGTCGGGTCGGGCTTCCTTCCAAGGAAGATCGATGCGTTGCGGATCTTCTAGATTTGCCATAGAACACCAGCAAAGAGGGCTTTTGAGTTTGGTTTAGTTTTGAAGGTGAGATTTTCAAAAATTCACTTGTCAATTCGAGTAATACATTCTGGAGATGTGTTGGCTTGAAAGTCAGGGGTTGACCATATGATCTTTGTCCAATCACAGAGGAGGAAAATGTGCTCTGTTGTTTTTGGTGCTTGGCCACAAATCTGACAGGTTGGATTAGGTAGCATTCGCCCTTTATATAAGTTTTCCCTTGTCGGGAGAGTATTGTCGCATATATTCCATAGTAATAAACAAATTTTGGGAAAAGTCTAGAGCTTCCATATTTCGTTCCATAACGACTTTGGAGTTTGGTAGGATGAGGACATGGTATTTTTAGTGGGGAGTTCTGTGACATCCCGATTTTCCAATTCTATTTTCAATAAATTGAGATGGGCATTTCGTTGGCACGCATATAGTTCTTTTCCTTGAGTCGGCCACTCATGTGAAAACTAATCTATCAGGTGAAGCCGCTAAGAAATTCTAATACATCGGACTCGAGAATTTGACCAGAAAACGACCTTTCGACCGAGTTAATTTGCAAGGGTCATTACGGCACAATTAAAAATCGATTAGAGATCGGAGATAGGTCGACTCGACAGAGGCATGTGATCAGGTGTGGGTGATTCCACTAGATCGCATAATTCTTGTCGATCGGCACTGAACTGACTTTTCTATCAATTGGGTACCCTGTATTCGTATTTGAAACATTGAGATTACCCCAACAACCGGAAGTCGCCAATGTTTCAAAGATGTACATTGTGGCTTGAGATGATCAACCACAGGTCGAATGCATGAAAATTTCTAAAGGCTACCCGGTAGGTTGGGCCACGCTAGTATCGTGCCAAAGTGAAATTAACTGTGAAATTGAGATCGAATTCAGAAATTGGAAGTCATGGTGTGTCACAAATCATTTTAGGATCATTGACTCATCTTTGGAAGATTTTTCGTGTAATCAGAGTTTTTCAACAATTAAATCAGAAAAATGGTTAATTTGACTCGAGAAATTAGTAGGCCCGCCTTTGGTCACCCTTTTGGGACTTAAGTTGGTTCTACGGACAAGTGAAGATGTGAATTGAAGTGTGGCGACATTGGATTAATTTTATAGACTTTAATTTGGACTTAATTAAAAGAGAATTGATGGGAATTGAAGAAATTTGATGTATAAGAATTGGACCCCGGCGGAAAATGAAAGTGCAACCATTGGAGAAGTTGTGGAGGATTTGAGTGAGTGGAAGATGACATGGAATGATGTCATGGTGGTTGGGCCAAAGAGAATGAGATTTGGACAAGTGGAGGGTGGATATTGGCTCTTGGAAAGGCACCCATCAATATCATCTTCAAGCTTGGGAAGAGATAGAGAGGGGAGGAAAAAGCTGAAGAAACCAGCCGTCCGAACCCTTGGGTGACGCACGCCCGATCGGCCGTCCTCCGCCTGCCCACTCGTCGCCGCCGGTGCCATCGCCGCCGTCGTTCGACCGCATGCATCGCCCGTGCTTGCCTCACTAGCTAGCCCGCCGTTCGGTCATCCGTAGCCCGAGTTTCCAACCTTCGTCCGTTTCTTGTTGCCGTCCGCCAGAGCCTCCATCGCCGCCGTTTGTCGCCGTCAGCCACCGCCTGAGCTGCTACCGCCCATCCTCGCTGGTTTTGTGCCCGAACTGCCGCCGTGCAGCCCTCCATCAACCCCAAACAATAGCTGGTTTTGTGGGTATGGCAGCCTGGTTTTGGCCCATTTTGGCCGCCTTCCTGAGCCTGGATGCTCAGCCCGCTTTGAGGAAAGTCGATCATTGCATCGTCCTTGTCATTTTGGTCCGCTCGGTTCGTTAATCGGGTGAGTTTAGGTCACTAAATCTCGATTAGAGGGTTAATTATGTTTTAGGTGTGCTTAGCTTAAGTTAATTAAGCTTAGGTGGTTAGTTTAGTTTATTTAATTGTGAATTAGATTAAGAGGTTGGTTTAACTTAAAGTATGTTTAGTTAAGGTTAAATTGATGTTTATATTAGTATAATGGTAATTTGACATAAATGAATTACTTTTGGGATTAAATAAATATTTTGAATTTTTTAAATAATTTAATAATATTTTATTATTCGAAATTATTAAAATACTATTATTTAATTATTTTCGAAATAAATTTAATTATTTATTAAATTCCGAAAATTTTGTGGGCCCTAAATTCACAGAATTTCGTGCTGGTCACTACTTGTGTAGTTAGACTTTGAAATTGATGATTGGATATTATAAATTGAGTTTGGATTATGAAAAATATGGATATTATTATTTCATTAATTTTCGGAATAAGTTTAATTATTTAATAAATTCGAAAAATTATTTTGGGACCCTAAATTCTCAGAATTTCGTGCTGATCGCTGTTGTGCATTTAGAATTTGAATTTGAAGAGAGATGTGGCAAATTGAGTGTTGATTGTGATAAATAGGGACTTTATTCATAAAAACCTAAGTGTCGGGTTTTGATGCAAAAATTGGATTTTAATGATTATATTAAATAGTGGGGTTTGCAAAAGTGGGATATTGGCTTTTTGATTCGAAATTAGCATGTCCCCACGCACGTGAGTAATTTCTGGAATATTTTTAATATGAAGAAAAATGGCCGGGATCACTATTTTAAGTGGAAGCATTGAGTGAAGTGTAAAGTGTCCTGGGGTCGAGTATGATTTGGTTGTGTGATAATTAAGAGGAATCGTCCTGGGCTGTTGAGCCGGACTTGAATTGTGCTAACTTGCAGGAAGGAATTGAGGCGAGGTAAGTTCTCTGTGTGATGTGGCTAGGCCACCCTTGGGCGTATTTTCTTTCTAATAGGGGTTTAAGGGGTTGAGCTTACTGAGACATTGTCTCATCCCGGTTTGGGGATTACAATTTTAGGTCCATGGTGGACGGAGCGGCTAGATAGCTTTGATTGGCTTTGAGGAGTTACAGAGGTGAAGTCATAAGGATTGGAGAACGTGTCCGACTTGTAGGTCGTAGGACAGTTCCTTTTTAAGAGCCGGTCTTTTGTAGACTTTTGGCTGTAGGCTTCTGTTTGTAATTCTGTTGAATTATGAAAGTGTTATGTTGTGGCTTTGCTTCCTACTTTTCTATCCCGTATTTCATTGTTAGAAGTTTTATAATACGTTTCGCTTGCGCAATAATAAATGAATGGGGTCAGCGACACTACCTGGGAATGTCGCATTTACATGACCATGGTGGGATGTTGGCGCACTCGAGGTTTGGGGCGTGACAAGTTCTACCTTATTATGTATTCTGTTATAGCCGCTCTTCACATTATAGGAACCTGAGCTATTGGCTCCACACAAGCTTATACAGTTGGAAAGATCTCAACATGTAGAACAAAAGCCTAAGGTCCAACCATATATAATTTGTATAATTTTATGGAGAATTGAGTGAGAATTTGAAATTTGAAATTTCTAGAGTTTATACATGAAAAAGTTCTAGAATTTTCAAATTACTTGCAATTGATTGATGTTCATTGTAAATCATTGCATGAGTTTCGTGAGAAATCAAAGCTTCTGCCGAGCGCTTTCTCTCTCTCCGAGAAGAAGCATGGTCGGAGAATCTTTCAAGTTTTCGAGCTTTTTGGTTGTCGTGTCGTTTTTTTTTTTTTGCGTGACCAGCTTTCGCTGCCGTGAAAGATGAATAGACCTCTACCTTTTTGAGTTTATGAGCTGCTTCTTTGTGAAGAACTCTCTGAGCAAGAGGGAGATGATCGGGTTACGTGCCTGATATCTTTGACATCATTTGAGCCCGAACTGCGTTGGACACTGAATGATCAGGACTTTCGTTTGAGAAGAAGTTCTTATCTTGACACTCCTCTACGAAAGAGTCTTTTTTTTTTTTTTTTTTTTTAATGCTTTTTAGGATTTCAAGTTTTTTTTTTTTTTTTTTTTTTTTTTTAAGGATTTCCTACTTTATGAAGTTTCAATTATTGCTTTCATTTCTAGGATTTGCTTGTTTGCATTTTCCATTCCAATAATGCAATTCATTTGATTCTATGAAATTAAAAGTTTATTTCTAGTTTTGAGGGCATGGTGGGGTATATTAAACCATTCCAATGACGATATCCAACCATAAAAAAAATATCATCAACGGAGAAATCGTGAGGGCTAGACTTTTCTTATGCTTCCTCCCAAAATTTTTTTCGAAAACAAAAGTATTTCATTGTTAAAAGCATTTTCCTAAAGTTTGTAGCAGATTAAACTTGTTTGTTTGTCTGACTCATTTACTTCTTGACTTAGAGCATAATTCTATAACTTGTTATGACAATAGATATCTGAAAATAGCGTATCAAGTTTCAATGATGATAAATTTTTTGGTTTAACTGATGATCAATTGGCTTAGAGCGCTTTTCAATGGAAAAAACAAATGTGGGGCAACTCTCATTACTACTTGTGCAAGATATTAACCCCAGAGGAGCAAAATTGCTTAAGAGTAAGTTAAAAAAAAAAAAATCATTATCAACGAGATAAGAATTAAAATCATTTTCAAAAGAAGTTTCTTTCCTTGATCTTTTACTCCTTAATTCGTCATTTAATTCTTTAATATCATCTGTATGAAGAGATGCATGAGAAATAGCATTAGTTCTTAACAAAAAAATATGCTAAAAATTTATGCATTCTTTGTCTCAACATTGTATTGCTATCAAGCACATCACTTTTTAGTACAAGAAATGCACCATTATCTTCAACATAACCAACAAACATGCAACAAGATGTCTTGAAGCCTATCATCCTTTTCTTAGTACTAAGAAGCATAACCTTAGCAAGGCACCCTATACTTCCAAATATTTTAATAGGCAAAGTGCATTAGAAGTTCTAAAACTTGTCACAAAAGTGCAATTAAGTTTTAAAGTTATCAATAAGTGCAATCAAGTTTTAAAACTTATCAAATTTGTATAGTCAAGTCTTTCCATTAACTCCGTCCAATTTGGCTACCAAAAAATATTGGCGTGGCTAAAACATGAAAGATGAGGCTAAAATGATGTTGTTTGGGTTCAAATCTAATTTTTAAATCTAAATATTATTTAAATTAAATTACAAAATAATCTAAACTTATATAAAAAAGGGGAAGGACAACAAAATCAATCAAGGGCCCATAGGGCCCTAGCCGTCAATGCCCCACCGTTGCTAGAATGGGTTGGCGATGGTGGGCGACGGTCGGCTAGGGTTGCTAGTGCCGCTATGCCCTGGCTAGTGGCTAGCAAACCTAGTTGACCATAAAGTCAATTGTTAACACTTAAATTTTTTTTATTTTTTTTGTTATTTATCGTATGAAAAATTTTAGGGATTGAATTTAACCCCTAAACAAAAATATCACTTGCATTATTCACATTTGCATGGATCATCGCACATGACTTAGTCGCATGACTTCTCTATGACCCACTAGGGAGAGATCACTCTTTGTTGCCTAACGCCTCCACAGATAAGCATGGGCAGAAGAACAGCCCAAGTGCCAAAACTTGGCAGGGAGGAACACTTAAGTGCCAAAATTTCGGAAAAGTACACTTAAGTGCTAGTTTCGAAGTAAAGTGGATTGCTTAAGTACCACTCCGGCCAAAATCTAGCCAAATTGCTGATGTGACAATTTTCCGGCGAGTCGGGTGCAAAACGGTGTCGTTTTGCTCGTTGACGTGGCGAGAAAACGCAAAAACGACGTCGTTTTGTGTACGTGTATAAATAATTAATCTAAAAATTAATTAAATTAAATTAAAAAAAATAAAATTAAGTAAAAGGGGGGTAGTCGAAGGGGCGGCTGAGGGTTGAACCCTCGCGGCCGAGAAGAGCCGGTGACAGAGGGGGGAGGGTCGGCCAGGGTTGTTAGCCCCCAGCTAGCCAGGGCTCGGCGACCGTGGCCAATGCTCCCCCCACCGTCGCCAGCCCTTCCCGGTGACGGCAGGGAGGCGATAAGGGCTCGCGAGCTCTCGCCAAGATACGGCGAGGGCTCGCGGGCCCTCGCCGCTGATCGGCCGGCATCACCAGCCCTTGGCCAGGGCCTAGCAACCCCAGTTGATGCTCCCCCCATCGTCGCCAGCCCTTGCGGCCCTCGCCGTCGGTCTGCCGGGGGCCGGCGACCCCGGCCGACCCTCCCCCCTCCATCACCGGCCCTTCCCGGCGGCGCGGAGGCGCGGCGACGAGGGCTCGGCCTCTCATTTGTCCCCTCTTCGGGCCCCCCAAATTTTTAATTTTAGGTTTTTTAATTTTAAGTTATTTAAATTTTAAGAATATTTTAAATAAAATTAAGTTTAATTTATTTTAATTAATTATTTACACATCGACACAAAACGACGTTGTTTTTGCATTTTCTCGCACATCATCGAGCGAAACGACACCATTTTGCACCCAACTCGTTGGAAAATTGCCATGTTAGCAATTTGGCCGAATTTTGGCTGGAGTGGTACTTAAGTGATCCACTTACTTCGAAATTGGCACTTAAGTACCTTTCCGAAGTTTTGACACTGTCCCCCTGTGTCAAGTTTTGGCACTCCAGGTGTCCCAACCTTAATAAGCATGCATAGGATCATCTCTTACAAATATCGATCAATAATTTAAAGGTAAAGAACCGCAATTGCGATTGGCAAATGGAGAATATCCATGAGTTGAACGGAAACAAATATGTTGGAGGGAAATCAAGATCATGGAGTTCACTCTCTTGATATTTACTTTCCGCCGATTCCTCCATGATGGCACGTCCAAGATCTTAAATTTCGGGCCAGAATCGGTGGATTTAGAAAGCAAACCAATTATCGAAGGAAAGAATTAAAACAAAAGGAAAGAATACGAATCTGATTGGGAGGAATCATTGGAATATCAACAAGAGATTAATACTCATGGAATGAGTTAGCCGATGATGAATGAATGTGGACACGTTCAAGGCATTATCGGTAAAAGTAGAAAAGGAAATGGCGAATGGAAAAGGCCAAAATCATAGAGGATCACCAATCATCGCCAAAGAAGTCTCCCTGGATTCAAAACTTCCAAAAATACGTGGGAGTTTTCTGGTATAAGAGGGGACGATTAGAAAGAGAGGAGGGCAGCTCGTAATAGAAAGGAAAAAATGGTGAGAAAACACAGAGAGGTGCGATAAATAATCTCAGAGAGTGAGAGAGAGAGAGAGAGAGAGAGAGAGAGAGAGAGAGAGACAGTCTAGGAAAGGAGAGAGGGAGAGAGTGTGTGGAGAGGCTTTGGAGAGGCTTCCATTAGTGCAACATATTAACTCATGGTGCAATACACTAGATATGCACAGCGGGAGATACGGCTAACAAAAAAAGGAAGGGTGGTCTTCTCTTTTCATCCCATCCCTGCAGACCCTCCCGCGAGCAACTCATCCACTCAAGACGATCCCGGTCCTGCCTCGCGCCCGTCGCAGCTCCGCCCAAAACAGATCGTTGCCTCCACGCTTCCTGCTGTTCCCGTTCCTTCAAACCCAACACCACCGCTTACTACTTTATCTATCATGCTTGACTATTCTTTCACGGGCTGTCCAGAACTAACCAATGCCCCTGCAGCAATGAAACAAACTGGTGATGATCCTTGTTTCCTCCTACGTCCACGCCATTGCGCCATCCACTGCCGAAGCTCCTGCTGCCATCGTCTCATTGACATCCCCGGCGAGTTCCTAGGCGACACCAGCAAGTTTCCCCTCATGCTGCCCGGTCCACTCCTGTCTCCAATGAGAACTAGGCCTCGGCAAATCCTCTCCGAATGACAGCCCGCACTACTGCATCTTCCACTGGCCGAGCAATCGGTTCAGACCGATTTACCCAATCCGCCCGTTGACCTAACCCAAACCTAGATCCGACCCAGTCGGATTAAAAAGAAAGAAAAATTTCCATTTTTTTTTAGTTTTTTTAAAATAATTTTTCCTTCTTTTTCTTCTTTATCTTTTCCCTATTTCGTCCTTTTCCTCTGCACATCTTCTTCGCCTAGCCATCCTCACTCGAAGACTCTCCACCAGCAACTTCAATGTCTGCCGATCAAGAACCAACATCTCTTGTCACCATCAACCGCCCTTATCCACCGTCACAAAATCAATACTAGTCATCGCAGAGGTCCGTTCATCTTTCACAGCAGCGGAAGCCGGTCATGCAAAAAAACCAACGTGACAACCAAAAAGCTCGAAAACTTGAAAGATTCTCTGGCCGGGAAACTCACCAGACGATCCCCGAGCCTCAAGCTTTGTAGAGCGAGAGAGAGAGAGAGAGAGAGACGATGAGACGATCGGGAGAAATTCGAACTCAGCAGAAACGCAGCATTCCACAAAAAAATGCTTCTTCTCGGAAAGAGAGAAAGCGCTCGGCAGAAGCTTTGATTTCTCATGAAACTCATGCAATGATTTACGACGAACATCATGTAATTTGAAAATTCTAGAACTTTTTCATGTATAAACAGAATTTAAAATTTAAAATTTTCACTTAATTCTCAACGAAATTATACAAATTATATATGGTTGGAAAGATCTCGACATGTAGAACAAAAGCCTAAGGTCCAACCATATATAATTTGTATAATTTTGTTGATAATTGACTGAGAATTTTAAATTTGAAATTCCTAGGTTTATACATGAAAAATTTCTAAAATTTTCAAATTACTTGCAATTGATTGATGTTCATTGTAAATTGTTACATGAGTTTTGTGAGAAATCAAAGCTTCTGCCGAGCGCTTTCTCTCTCTGAGAATCTGTGGAATGCTGTGTTTCTGCTGAGTTCGAATTTCTCCCTATCGTCTCGTTGTCTCTCTCTCTCTCTCTCTCTCTCTTGCTCTGCAAAGCTTGAGGCTTGGGGATCGTCTGGTGAGTTTCCCAACCGGAGAATCTTTCGAGTTTTCGAGCTTTTTGGTTGTCATGTTGGTGTTTTTTGCATGACCGGCTTCTGTTGCCATGGAAGATGAGCAGATCTTTGCCTTTTTGAGTTTATGAGCCGCTTCTCTATGAAGAACTCTCCGAACAAGAGCGAGAGCGAGAGGGAGATGATCGGGTTACGTGCCCAATATCTTTGACGTCATTTGAGCCCAAATTGCGTTGGACACTGAATGATCAAGACTTCCATTCGAGAAGAAGTTCTTATCTTCACACTCCTCTATGAGTGAGTCTTTTTTTTTTTTTTTTTGCTTTTTAGGATTTCAAGTTTTTTTTTTAGGATTTCCTGCTTTATGAAGTTTCAATTATTGGTTTCATTTTTAGAATTTGCTTGTTTGCATTTTCCATTCCAATAATATAATTAATTTGATTCTATGAAATTATATGTTTATTTCCAATTTTGAGGGGCGTGATGGGGTATACTAAACTAGTCCAATGACGATATCCAACCATCAAAAAATATCATCCACGGAGAAATCCCGAGGGCTGGACTTTCTTATACTTCCTCCTATAAACTTTTTCGAAAATAAAAGTATTTCATTGTTAAAAGCATTTTCCTAAAGCTTGTAGCAGATTAAACTTGTTTATTTGTCTGACTCATTTACTTTTTGTCTCGAGCATAATTCTGTAACTTGTAATGACAAGGGATATATGAAAATAGCGTATCAAGTTTCAATAATGATAAAATTTTTGGTTTAATTGATGATCAACCGGCTTAGAGTGTGCTTTCAATGGAAAAAACAGATGTGAGGCAACTCTCATTCCTACTTGTGCGAGATATTAACCCCAGAGGAGCCAAAGGAGTGCTCGACCCTTGTCAACTCCATGCTTGATGCACCTATTTTCCTTATGCATTGATGAGATAGTGGGGGCAAGTGAAGAGAGGATCACCCAATTTTGGAGAAAAAGGTGTTTCTCATTCTTGAATTTAATCAATTTTGGAAACACCATTATTTCCATTTTTTTCCTTGCAGATGACAAACTATGGGGGATGTCAAATTCTAATGGTGATAGTGGACTAACTAAACCGGTGCTTTGGTGCCTAATTGAAATTTATCTCTCATTTTTTATTGCATAGAACCCCATCCATGCACGTTCTCTTACGTAGGGACAAAAGCAAGAACGGAGCGTCTATCAAACTAAAAATCGTATTTTCAATCTTGATTAATCAATTAGTGTGTTTGTTCCCTTTCAATAGGGGCAATCCAAGAATACCCATTGCTAAGATGGTCCATTCGTGGGATAATTCCTTGAATGAATGCTCAAAATCATGCTTATGAAAACATTTGTGTACTAAAGTCACGAAGTTTTTCATGCTTGAAGTTATTGAGCTCTTTTGAAAATGATTTTGCATGGTGACTTTTACATATTTAGTCCACTAATTCCAGTAAGGAATGTTAGGATGGACCAATTTAATGAATGATGTGGAATGGATTGAGTATGTCAAATGAGACACCTCAGGATAATGAAAGGCAAACCCTATCCTATACATAGTTCCCTACTTATACACTTGTGAGATGAGTGTAGGAAGTTTCATATCCGCAAGGTAAAAAGTTTTCTTGTGAAAGGTAGATGGCCAAAGTGATGAGAGGCAGTACATTTCTCTATCCCAAACACTACAGGTGACCCATTACTTAACCCCTTTGAACCCATACACTTGTGGAATTTTTTTTCAAATTATCCCTATCAAGAACCACCCCACCTCGGGACAAATTGGAGGTAAGATGGCATCATGAGGTGAGAAAATGGAAAGAAATTTTTTGCTCTTACTTGTATCAATCTTCAAGTCGTGCTGTTTCATTAAATTCATGTGATAATTTACGTGCCTTAAGATGATGAAGATCATTTCTTTCTCCATCCTATGCACTTATATCCATTGCTTAGCCCACTTGAGCCTACGAATTATTTCATATTAAACCCAGTTGATGATCATCCCTCACACTGGGGCAAGGCAAAAGATAGCCATTCAAGTAGCATGGTCTAGAACACCGATAGAAGACGAAGACTTTGTGAGAAACCAAAATATGGATAAGTGCGATGAACATGGGGTATGAAAAAGTAGTATGCTTAGTAAAAGCAAGGCTAATGCCCCAAGAGAAAAATCAAACATTGGTTGTAGAAAGTTGTATCCCCATTGAGGCGGTACATAAAGAACTAAAATGCCAAGATGTTACAATCAATGAAATTTTGATACGAAGAAAATCTTTGACGGTGAAGAAAAAGATTGGTGGCAATGTCAAGATGATCACCAACTCTGACTCCACTAAGCACATTTTGAGCCTAACAATCCTTTCGTTTCTCACCAACGAACCAAGTTATGTCCCTTATCGAATTTCTTCAGATTAGGGCTCTTGAATTAACATGGGAGCTCATATGTTTATAAGCATCGCTTAAAGAAGTGCGAGCACGATTATTTCTTTCTCATTTTGCAAGGTTCTTGACTTGTAAACCCGAATATAATTACATAATTATTCTTTCAATTGCCTTGACTCAAAGAGTCCATTTATTGAGCCATTGACCAAGCCCATATTACAGTCCTTATTAAAGACCTCTCAAATTGGTAAGGTCGTACTGTTTGCGAGAATACTCGGACCCTTATTGGTATGATGATAGTGAGATGAAGTGATTCTTCAAAAATAGCCATTCTGAATGAGAGTGAGTGAAAGTCATTTCTAACTGAAAGTCTCTCATTTTAGTATTCTTAAGAAATTTATGTTATTGTCTTGAACGAAAATTCTCTCATGTGGAAATTTGGGTGATGCAAATATGGTAAAGTCATTATACATAAACTTTGATTGAATTGATAAAAACCTCACTGAACTTTGAAATGTGCAGTAGCTTAAATTGTCTATCTCTTTGATGAATGCATACTAGTTTTTGTTCTAATCGTGTCTAACAGATAATATTTCCTTGAAGACTGAGTAATATCTCATGTTCAAGTTACTTGTTTTATAAGTAATCAACACGGCGTGCTTCTGTAACCCGGGGTCTCCCTATCAAACCGGTGTGCTTCCATAGCCCGAAGTTTCTTTATATTGATTTGATGTGCTTCTGTAGCCTGGAGTCTTTTTCATCGACTTGGTGTGCTTCTATAGCCCGATATTTCTCTTGATTGACACGATGTGCTTCTGTAGCCCGAATTTCATTTATATTGACCCGGTGTGCTTTTGTAGCCCGGAGTCATTTTCATTGACTCGGCGTACTTTCATAACCCGATGTCTCTCTTAATTGACACGGCGTGCTCCTGTAGCCCAAAGTTTTTGACCTGGCATGCTTCTGTAACCCGGAGTCCTTTCATCAACATGGCGTGTTTCCGTAGTCCAGAGTTTCTTTCCATCGGTCTAGCGAGCCTTCGCAGTCCAGAGTCGCCTTATTAATCTGGTGAACTTTTGTAGTTTAGAGTCTCTTACATGGCGAGCTTTTGCAACCCGTGATTTACAAAATCCCTTCGTATCCAAGTTTACTTTCTCAAATCCTTAGGTAATTTACCAAAGGTACATTTTCTATTTCTATATTAGCATTTGTATCATATTTTGGGAATGGGTTCATCAAAACACATATCCCCACAAAAAAAAATTCATCACATTGCATTTGCATGGTCAAAATTTAACTCATTATATCTTTGAATGCAACCTCTGCGAGCTCACCTTCAAAGAAGGGCAGTTGTTGACACCTAAAATTTCGCGACCCAATCTTTTAATCATTATATAGAAAATTAGAGATTAATTTTTAAGCCCTAAAAAAGAATTTGATTGCATAGCATATAATTTTAAATAAATTTATTTTCTTATTGCATGCACATTGGATCAACAATGGTGAATGGATGTCAACGAATGAGCTTAAGGATATTTGATTCCTTGACGTGATATATCTTTATTTAAAATAAAAAATAAAGCAAGAGGGGATAAATATCTTCATCAAATATTTGTGCATATATTCATTCGTGGCGAGATCTAGCATAAGAAGGGAATGTTGGGCACGTTGTGCGGGCACATGGATTTGCAAAGAAAAGATATATCCCTGCAAAGAAGAAATATTTGGTTGAAGAAGAAAAAAGGAAAGAACATATATTCATCCAAGAAAAAATACGCAATTAGAAGAAAACAAAACCGTGTCCTCTGCCGCACCATGAGATTTCTTTCTTTGATGGGCATTGTTCCTTTCCGTATAAAAGGAGGGGCGCCACAATTATAATTATGAAAGGCAGCCCATTCATTCACGGAAAAGGGGAGAAGGTGAGGTCAAAAAGTTGCCTGACACACACAAAGGAAAAGTCAAGAAAAACATAGTGCAGGGTGAAAAGAGAAGAAGGGACGCGAGCAGAAGGAGAGAAGGAAAAGTTAGAGAAAAAAAATAAAAAAGAGAAGAAAGAGGAGAAGTTGCGAGGGGTCATCTTCTTTAGCTGCCTACAAGTCCTGACTCTTGCCATTCACGACGCCATCCAAGCTTCAACCCCATCGCTGCCGCTGTTGTAGCCTCAAGTGCCGCCGCACTTGCTCTCGTCACCAATGCCTGCGACTCATTGCTCGCTGAAACCATCCCGACACCACGACCAGCCCGACGACGCTGCAACTCCAATGGCCGTGCGCCTCAACCCTTCGACACCGCTGGTATTCCTACGATTCGCAGTTGCTCCATCCCGTGATCCACGCCGCCTGCCGTTGCGACACCAAAGCTTTTGTCTGGACGTGCCACAAGCTCGACGCTCTAAGTCCCAACAATTCCAAGCAAGGCTTTTGTCTAGAAAGCAATCCTTAGCGAAGTCCAATCATTGCTCGACGAGGCCAAGACTTTGTGCCACCAACTACTGTCCCGAGCCGCGAGTCCCTACATGATCTCGCTGTTCATTCGTGAACTATCACCATTGATGTCGTCAAGAAGCTGATCAACACCGTCGGTCATCCGTTGAGTGGATTCCGTTCTTATTTTTAATTGGACAATATTATTTGTAGAATTAGGTAATTATCTTATCTAAAATTTAATTTAGATATTCTATTGCCTAATATATGCTTTTCAATGTCTTATGTGCATATTTGAATGATAGGCATATTTTCAATTAGGATTTATTGCCTAAGGTGCAACTGCATGTCGATTTTTTACTCCATCTATAAGGGCTTTAGATGGAATAATTAATCACGCGGGAATAAAATTGATATTTTGATATTTAAAGCTTAAGATCAATTTATCAATTTTATTAGTGAAATAATCAAGTTGATTAGATATTGTTTCCTAATTCGAAGAACGGATAATGTCTTTGATGACTGTGAATGATTTGGTGCTTATCTTGCTTTAATTGCTTTATTTATCCCAAAAGATACAAAAAAAAGATTGCATTTGCATATAATGTAGATTACAATTAATTTCCAGATAGAATTGCATGATAGAATAATTAGGTACCTTCCTAATTATATTAGAATGCATGTTTATATGATATCTAGGTTAGATAATATCTTGGAATTAAATCACATGTGGAAATAAATTTCTAAGTTAAGATAGGATTTGGATTAGTCTATTTCCTAACTTGAAATAGATAATATCTCATTGTAGTTAGATTTTTATTGTTAGTAATTTTTAATTACGAATTTTTATAAAAAAAATACAAAAATATCATGCATGTCATATAGAATTAGGTTCATGAAATGCATATTATTTAGTAATTGTTACTAGGTCCATTTAATTAGAAATTGCTTGTCATTAGAATTTTGCCATTTAGTTAAATCGCATGACATATAGCTTAAATTTCACTAAACAATAGAAAATTTTAAAAAAGATTAAGTGATTGCATGTTAATTATGAATCATATCTAGGGCTTTTGATATGAATTTTAAGCTAATATTGTAGATGCTTTGGTTTTTTTCTTTTTTGTTTATGCTGAGTATCCGACCTAGCTCATCGGCCTAGCTCACCTTCGGGAGCACAACATCGACTATATCTTGGGAGAGACCGGTCTAGCAACCCACCGCCAGAATCCCCCCCGCCTAGCTCACTTTCGGGAGCATAGCACCGACTATATCTTGGGAGAGACCGGTATAGCAACCCATCGCCGAATCCCACCCCCGCCCCCCCCCAACACTTAAATCACAGAACCATCCTAGGAGTCAAACACCTAACCTAGATCCCAAATTCAGGAAGCAAGCCTCACCAACGCGGCCATGTGTGGGTGGGTGCAGATGCTTTTGTTGCTACGAGGTAAGTCTCGTAGTTTATCCATTGCTTTCTTGGGTGTTAACTTGGTGGTTTGTGCACCCACATAATCACTTCACATGTTAGGAAAGTAAATTAAATCAATTCAAATTGCCTGCAAAACATTTTTCTGAAAAAAAAAAAAAGAAATGTACCGAAAGGGCGTTAAATCTAGTGTAATCAAGTCCCCGAACTCACAATCTTTTGTTCGCAGAAGTAAAGTAAATCTCTCGTTACTTTACTTGGGTTTTTAATTGACCCACAAAAAATAGATTAGTGTCATTTTGATATTAAGAACTTAAACCTAAGTTATGAATTAATATAGGTTTGGGAGATCTCGAGCTAAGTTTAGGCTTAGTAATTTATTAGCCAAACCCTAGGTGATGCACCTGAGCTTAGGTCGCGACAGGCTTATCTCCATGTAACTGGACTGCAATTCATGTCATCTCTCGAACAAATTGGTGAGAAAATGAATAAGCCAATATAATGCGGACTTTAAGAAGAGCTTATTAAGGTACATTTATGTCAGCTGGGGGGTTCACACGAGAGATAGGGATGAAAGTCGTAATCGACAGTGATGTGGATTTGTTTTTGTACGGTTGGCTTTTCCTTTCTAATCCCAATTTAGTGCATTGGTTCAAGATCATTACACCATTAAATAAGTTCATCCAAGAGATGTTTTATACTCATGACCCTGTTGTCGGATACACAGATTATCCTTTTTCTTAACTGAGAAAGTAATGACAAGGACGCTTGCATAACAAAAGTATTTTATTGAGATAACTAGATCTGCATTAAGTGTTTGAATGAGGGGAGTTAGTTTTTGTTTTTTTTTTTTTTTTGTCTATCCTATCTCTAATTCATATCTCATTCTCAGATTATTTTTGCCTTTTTACGGAGTGCAGAAATCGAATCCCACATCTGTGATAATAGTTACCCCCATTAAAAAAAAAAAATCCTTATCACTGGGCCGGGTGCCTAGTGGCTAGTATTTTGTGTATTTAATGGATGCTTGAATTGGTGGTATTGGTGAATGAAATAAGGGCATCTATTTTGTTATTTACACTTTCTTTTTGTACTGTATATTAAGTAAAAATCTAGAGTGAGAATTTCAACTTCGTACAAAAGATGCTACATATGGATTCATTAATTTCTTTTGAACTGTGCTTCCACCATTTCTCTGACCACACACCTGATTGATAAGCTACGAATATGAGTGTTATCCACATGAGACCTTAACAAAAAATACAGGTAGGCGATGGTCTTATCTTTATCCACTAAAAGTAAGCCTGGTCGAAGCCTTGAAGAATGTTTCCTTCGACTAGGGATGAAGAAAATATGACTCATGTTTTAGGCTGTGATTCCCTTCTTCCTCCGGTTGGTACAGACTTGCATATCAACTGCATGCTAGCTCAACTAAAAGTAACATGGGTGCTGTCAATATTTGCAACCCATCAATAAAAAGATCTTACCCTTTCGATTTTGGTTCTATGATATGCCGTAGTAAGTCAAAAGAATGGACTGTGCTCACGTCTAATCAAGTCTCAAATTAATAGGCCATAAGTTTGAACATTATCTACATGTTTTATTGATAAATGAAACTGTTAGGATTAAATTTTCTTTTAAAAATCCATTTACGACCAATCGATTTTGCACCTGATGGTAAATCAACAATTCCTAATTTTTAATTTGTCAAATAGAATCAATCTCAATTTTTATGACTTCTTTTCAAAAATGACTTTCTTTAGCAAAATTGCTTAAGACTAAGTTAAAAAAAAAGAATCATTATCAATGATATAAGTATTAAAATCATTTTCAAAAGAAGTTTCTTTCCTTGATCTTTCACTCCTTAATTCGTCATTTGATTCTTTAATATCGTATGTATGAAAAGATGCATGAAAAATAGCATTAGTTCTTAACAGAAAAATATGCTAAAAATTTATTCATTCTTTGACTCGACATTATATTGCTATCAAGCACATCACTTTTTAGTACAAGAAATGCACTATTATCTAACACAACCAACAAACATGCAACAAGATGTCTTGAAGCCTTTTCTCCTTTTCTTAGTACTAAGAAGCATAACCTTAGCAAGGCACCTTACACTTCCAAATATTTTAATAGGAAAAGTGCACTAGAAGTCCTAAAACTTGTAACAAAAGTGCAATTAAGTTTTAAAGTTATCAATAAGTGCAATCAAGTTCTAAAATTTATCAAATTTGTATAGTCAAGTCTTTCCATTAACTCCGTCCAACTTGGCTAATGAGATATATTGGCGTGCTAAAACATGAAGGATAAGGCTAAAATGATGTTGTTTGGGTTCAATCTAATTTTTAAATCTAAATATTATTTAAACTAAGTTAAAAATAATCTAAACTTATATAAAAAGGGGAAGGACACCAAAATCAATCAAGGGCGCATAGGCCCTAGCCCCACCATCGTTGGAATGGGTTGGCGATGGTGAGTGATGGTTGGCCAAGGTTGCTAGTGCAGCTATGCCCTAGCCAGTGGCTAGCAAACCTAGTTGACCATAAAGTCAATTGTTAACACTTAATTTTTTTTTTGGGTTATTTATTGTATGAAAATTTTTAGGGATTGAATTCAACCCCTAAACAAAAATATCACTTGCATTATTCATATTTGCATGGATCATAACACATGACTTAGGGCCCGTTTGGTTCGGCTTTGGGCAAATGCTATTGGGAAAATGCAAATACCTTTGAGCTAAAGGGGTTTGTGCAAATGCAAATAACGTTTGGTAAATTGTAGTTTTAAAGTGCATTGTGAAAGAACTTTAGCTTAAACAAGGTTTGGTAAAAGCTACATTTTGTAAAGGATTTTTGGTAAATTTTATATATAAAAAAAGTTTTTAATTTTTTTTAAAATGTAGCCACGGGTGGCCAAATCTGGCAACCAGCGGCCAATGTCCAGCGGCTAGATTTGGCCGCCGGACAACCTTGCCTGAGGTCCGGCGACCTCAAGCAGGGGTCGCCTAGGTTCACGCAACCCAGGTGACGGTCGCCTGTTACCGTCGGACCTCAGGCGACGCCTAGGGTTTGCAACCCAAGTGCCATTGCCTAGGTCGCGCGGCTGTCGTGGGTCGCGCGACCCAGGCGACGCGTTGCCTGAGGTTCGATGACCTTGAGCCTCCATCGCCTAGGTCGCGCGAACCCAGGCGACCACTGCCTGAGGTTCAGCGACCTCACGCGATGCTTGAGGTCGGGCGACCAAGTCATGTGACCCAAGCGACGCTCGAGGTCGCACGACCTCAGGTGGTGGTCGCCGGGGTCAGTGACGCCTCAGGCAACGGTTGCTGGTGCGGGCCTCTCCTTGGCTGGCGGTCGTCCGCCTCCGTTCATCTGTCCAAAGAAGATGAACAGTACCGCGGAGAAGATGAACAGTAGCGAACTTACATTCTGAAAATGCAACTTCCCAAAGGACCTTAAGAGCTACATTGGGCTAAAGGCCCTTAGAGTCACTTGGAGATGTAATTGCATCTCGCCAAAGTCGCACAAAAAAATAAACTAAACACCTTTACATTTAGCCAAGGGACTTTAGAGCCCAAATGAGCATTTGGAATGCTGAACCAAACAGGGCCTTAGTCACATGACTTCTCTATGACCCACCGAGGACTGATGCATAGGAGATCACTCTTTGTCGCCAACGCCTCCACGGACAAGCATGCATAGGATCATCTCTTACAAATATCGATCAATAATTTAAAAGTAAAGAAAGGCGATTGCGATCGGCAAATGGAGAATATCCATGAGTTGAACGGAAACAAATATGTTGGAGGGAAATCAAGATCATGAAGTTCACTCTCTTGATATTTACTTTCCGCCGATTCCTCCATGATGGCACCTCCAAGATCTTAAATTTCGGGCCAGAATCAGTGGATTTAGAAAGCAAACCAATTATCGAAGGAAAGAATAAAAACAAAAGGAAAGAATACGAATCTGATTGGGAGGAATCATTGGAATATCAACAAGGGATTAATACTCATGGAATGAGTTAGCCGATGGTGAATGAATGTGGACACGTTCAAGGCAATATTGGTAAAAGTAGAAAAGGAAATGGCGAAGGGAAAAGGCCAAAATCATAGAGGATCACCAATCATCGCCAAAGAAGTCTCCCTGGATTCAAAACTTCCAAAAATACGTGGGAGTTTTCTGGTATAAGAGGGAACGATTAGAAAGAGAGGAGGGCAAATCGCAATAGAAAGGAAAAAAATGGTGAGAAAACACAGAGAGGTGCGATAGATAATCTGAGAGAGAGAGAGAGAGAGAGAGAGAGAGAGAGATGGAACATAGTAACTCATGGTGCAATACACTAGATATGCACAGCGGGAGATAAGGCTAACAAAAAAGGAAGGGTGGTCTTCTCTTTTCATCCCATCCCTGCGGACCCTCCCGCGAGCAGCTCATCCACTCGAGACGACCCCGGTCCTGCCTCGCGCCCGACGCAGCTCCGCCCAAAACAGATCGTGGCCTCCCCCTCGGGTCACGTGTAGAGCCATTGCAAGCCCACAACTCCAGTAGTGTGTTCCGGCGAGACCATCTTGTTGCCATTCCATGGCCTGAGTCAGCCCAATAACTCAGCAATCCCAGTGATATCCAACTACTTTCAGCGAATCCAGTGAACATCAAAACAACCCAGGCGAGCTCCTGCATGTCCGACGCCAATTCTAGCAAGTACAGCGAGACACCGGCGTGGCCAACGCACCCAAGTGCCTGAGTGCCATCCAGTAATTTCACTGCGATAAAATTGGGTTGCTTCTCTTCCTTTTAAAGTTGTTCGCTCCCTATTTTTGGTATTTACTTTGTTTTGTTCTGATGTGGTGGTCGCAATCAATTTGATGCCGAGCACAAGGACACACAAAAGAAAAGATACGGGCGGATTGTGTAAATCGGTCGGAACCAGTTTGGGCTCAAACGATGTCAAAGAGATCAGGCACGTAACCGAATCATCTCCAAATCATCTCTCTCTCTCTCGTTCGAAGAGTTCTTCACAGAGAAGCAGCTCATAAACTCAAAAAGGCAGAGGTTTGTTCATCTTCCATGGCAGCGGAAACCGGTCAAGCAAAAAAAAAAAACCAACATGACAACCAAAAAGCTCGAAAACTCGAAAGATTCTCCGGCCAGGAAACTCACCAGACGATCCCCAAGCCTCAAGCTTAACAGAGTGAGAGAGAGACGATGAGACGATAGAGAGAAATTTGAACTCAGTAGAAACGTAGCATTCCATAGAAAAATGCTTCTTCTCAGAGGGAGAGAGAAAGCGCTCGGCAGAAGCTTTGATTTCTTGCAAAACTCATGCAATGATTTACAACGAACATCAATCAATTACAAGTAATTTGAAAATTCTAGAAATAAACCCTAGAATTTTAAATTTAAAATTCTCACTCAATTCTCAACAAAATTATACAAATTATATATGGTTGGAAAGATCTCGACATGTAGAACAAAAGCCTAAGGTGCAACCATATATAATTTGTATAATTTCGTTGAGAATTGAGTGAAAATTTTAAATTTGAAATTCTGGGGTTTATTTCTAGAATTTTCAAATTACTTGCAATTGATTGATATTCGTTGTACATTGTTGCATGAGTAATCAAAGCTTCTGCTGAGCACTTTCTCTCTCTGAAAAGAAGCATTTTTTTGTGGAATGATGTGTTTCTGCTGAGTTCGAATTTCTCCCTATCGTCTCGTTGTCTCTCTCTCTGCAAAGCTTGAGGCTTGGGGATTGTCTGGTGAGTTTCCTGACTGAAGAATATTTCGAGATTTCGAACTTTTTGGTTGTCGTGTTGGTTTTTTTTTTTGCTTGACCGGTTTCTGCTGCCGTGGAAGATGAACAGACCTCTACCTTTTTGAGTTTATGAGCTGCTTCTCTATGAAGAACTCTCCGAGAGAGAGGGAGATGGTCAGGTTACGTGCTTGATATCTTTGACATCGTTTGAGTCTGAACTGCGTTGGACACCAAATGATCAGGACTTCCGTTCGAGATTTACGAAGGACTTCTTTAGTTCACGTAAGAGCCGGACTTCAAGAGGAGAAATTTCCATTCGATTTCTGACTACTGAGTGATTTTTGCTTGCTTTTCTGGCGGTCATCTGGACACTGCTCGGGATTTTCATGTTCGGACTCTGTTGCCTCGGATCGAATTTGGCATCGATTCACCGAATTTCATGGTGGATCATGTCATAAAACGAGAGAACCGTCTTCGAACCTCAAGTTAACTCCAGAGATTCGCATGGCTTGGGGAAAAAAATAGAAAAATTTAATGAAATCTAGGGATGCAAAAAAGACGTACGCGTGACCTTTAGTTTGACGCGTCGAAAGTTGCTCCCCCTGTTCAAGCGTTTTTTTTTTTTTAACTCTGCTCTCGTGGATCTGGTCGTTCTGAATCTTTGAAACCTCTTTTCTCGGGCATCTTTAAGCTATACTCCCTCCGTCTCACTTAATACTCATTTTTCCCCAAAATTTTACTTGCCTTTCCTCTTCAGGGTATTTTTTTTTTTCGTATTTTCTCCTAAAATATGAACAAAAATCAAGGAAAAAAGGACTAAGTAAATGCCAAGCTTTGTAAAGCTAAAGTTCGAAAGCGCAAGCTGAGCGAGGGGACCTACCCAGCTTCGTTCGGATGATTTTCTTTTTTTAGCATGGCAAAGTTAACGGAGGCTGAACGATGCTTTGGCGTTACTACGTAAATGACTGATTTCTTCTGGACTAAACTTCCTTTTCCTTTTAAATTTTGCTCGAAGAGGAAAACCTTGTTTGATGATGGCTTTTTAAGTCTAGCTTGGTTAGGGTTTTTCTTTTTCATGCCGTGATGATGTTGCTCAAGCGAGATATGTCATGCTCAAGCATCCTTGGTCTTTTAGTGCGATGCGTAAATACCTGGCTCATCCTAGCTACGATGCAACAAGAACTGATCAACATACATTTTTGAAGCAGTTAGTTCGGGCTCATTTACTAATAGCGGCTGGTGTGTGATGCCTCTTTATATAGGCTTTTTCTTGAAACTACATATGGAGTAGAATATTGGTTGGAGTGCTCGAATAAGAATCACTCAAACTGTGTGTGGTTGTTTTTGTTCTTTTACGAGTGCACAAAGCTAAATAGGTTAGAAATATATGATGGATAAAGAATGAACTAGCACCAAAGATTTCTGTAAATCTCTTCATGGTAAATAGTATTATCTAAAGTGCTTTGCAAGACTTCATTATCTGTTTGTAGTATTTGGTCAACTCAAGGAATCATATGCCTTGGAGTATATATCTGTTACATTTTGGAGTTGCTTGGCACCACCTACATCCTCCTCTAGGGCATTTGTGTTGCCATTCCGTGTTGTTTGTGGGAAGTTAGAGAATGATCTTGAATTTGTAGCCTTTGCTGAAGGAAATACCAGAAGTGTGAGTTAGAATTGGTGGGATCACTTAATTCGCCCTTGAGTGTTCATCTTAATACATTATTTATTTCGGTTCTAGCCAAAGATGGGGGCCAAATGACTAGAAGTTCTTGCAGTTTGTGCATTTTGATTTTTGGTTGGCTACTTTATTTGGATTCTAACAATTGTTCCATTAATTGCAAGTAGAATTCATGAAAAATGCTTTGGTTAATAATTCAATCTGTACACAACAAATTTCTTCCCAAATTCCTTGAATGCTAGTAACATGCGGGGATTCTTCAGTGCATTTATCTCTCATCTTTGTACTATTGATGTCATTTCTTTTGAGTTCTAAGATTCTCCTGTATAGACATGACCAATAAAGGACATTAATTCTTAATTAGAAAAGACAAATTCTCTTGAATAAGAAAAAAATTGTGGCAAAAATTGTTGATTGATAAATGCAATATATTCTTGGGAAGCACATGTTGTAAAGTGTTTCATATTGTTAGATGAATTTTGGGCATTGATTAAATGGAACATTTTTTATAAATTTTATTGGCGTTCCCTATTGATAATAATTAGTATATACAATTACTCACCCAAATGAGGTTATTGTGTATATTAATTTGGCAAAAGCATGAAGATTAATTCTCATATTTAAAAGATGAGGATGTATAATTGAAAAATATTTATCTGTCCAAAGGAGATAAATGTTTTGAAAATTGTATGTAATTCCCCTCCATATTGATATTATGGAGATGTATAATTTAAAGGATTTGTCTGCCTAAAGGGGATAGATCCTTGACAATTATATGTAATTCTCCTTATTGTTGTTTTAGAAACTTCATGCTGTGGAAAATAATGGTACATTATACACTATGCCTAAATGAGAGTTTATAATGTATTAATTATTTTTGTTGAATTGTTAATTGCCTATAATTGATCTTATTGCATTATGTGTGACAAACAATTACCTTTGTTATAAATAACAATAATACTACGGTTGAAGATGTTCCTGGGCAAGCAATAATTACAAAACTCCTATAATTATAAACTTGTTACATGTCCTTTGCTCTTCCCAATAGACAAAGCTAGTGTTTCTGATAAGATTTAGAAATTAATATTTTGGATAAGATCTAAAAACTAACAAGACACTCACCATATCTCACATTATCTCTAAAAACAATAATTATCTCTAAAAATAATCACTATGCTTAGAAATACTAACAAACTCATTATAGATAATGACAAACAGACTCACTAAAGATAATGCTGCGATTATGACTATTCTTCAATTTGGGTACCAAACAATTATTGGTATTGATGAATTCGGTTTAAATTCTAATAGCCTATTCAATGGCCACCCTCTACGAAAACCAATGGCATCTCTCCTCCTTTTGTTATGGGAACAAGATCCTCTTCAAGCGAGCATCCTTTTCGACGAAGATGTTCCTGGGCAAGCAGCTCCTATCTCAGATTCTCTCTCTCTCTCTCTCTCTCTCTGCGATTTGGTTCTTTCTCAAAGCCTTTTTTTTCCATGCGACGTCCCTCTCCTCTCGTCTAGTGAGCATGAGCATGCCGTCGTTGCCTCCGCAATGAATCTTTGCCGTTATGCCCTTGCCAACTTAGCTGGTTCTAGAAGGTGTTGGCCATGCTACGGTCACTGTCGTTGCGCTCTCTCGCTCATGGGGATGTGTTCACGCTTCGCTCGTTACAGTCGTTGTATCCTCCTCCTCCTCCACCTCCTCTCTCTCTCTCTCTCTCTCTCTCTCTCATGAACGTCACTTGAGCGCGCAAGGAAGAAGGAGAGAGTGTACGGGCCGGGCTTGATC
Source organism: Eucalyptus dawsonii (assembly GCA_016097615.1). Lineage (NCBI taxonomy): Eukaryota > Viridiplantae > Streptophyta > Magnoliopsida > Myrtales > Myrtaceae > Eucalyptus > Eucalyptus dawsonii. Next base: position 57,349,581 of record CM027873.1, read on the forward strand.
TCTTTTCTAGTTTTGATGTGGGCTTCAAAAGCAATAAAAGAGGTGGGCTACAAGAAGGAAATCAAAAGATGAGTCATGAAAGCATAACCGAAATGGGCCAAAAAAGAAACAAAAGGAGATGGGCCAAGGGAGAGGGATTTCTTAGGGGGCTGAATATGCTAAGTATGTCGGGCATGCCAGCCCACTCGAATTTTTTTTTTATTCATTTCAACTTCATTTTCATTTTTTCCCTTCTTTTTCTTTTTCTTTTTTCGCATTTTTTATAAAGTATTATATTTTTGCAAAATAGGGGGATGTTTAAAAAGTCAACAAAAATTCAGATGTCAACATTATCTCGTGCATATTTAGAGTTTAGGGAATGTTCATGTAATGCATGTCATATAGAAAATTATATATCCTTAGTTTTTTTAGTAATCATATCATATAGAAATATTAACTAGTAGTTGCACACATGCATCATCCTCTCTGTACATGGTTCAATATTAAAACCTAGTTTATTAGATCACATTATAGTCCTAGGATTTAAATCTGCTGTTTTCATAAAATTTTAAAAAATAAAAACAGCACTTCATATTGGTTTGTAACATAGAATTAGTTCATGGTTAACCCTAGAATAGAAAATGCATGCACATTTAATTTACAGACTTCATGGACATTTGTCTTCTAACTAGAATATATATATGTATATATATTAGTCAATCTCATATACATTGCATTAATAGTTTAGTATGGATTGCATATTAATGAGTAATATCATGCATAACACTCATGCACTCTATCCGCATATTTTTCTAAAGTAATAGTTTCTAAAGTAATAGTTTGCAAAAAACTCGTCATGATGGATAGGGATACCCTTTACTTGCTCAGCATGTCCAGGTTCTTAAAATTCTTTTGCAATCTATATGTTGGGTTGATTATTGGGTGTTACTTTTATGAGCATGCACTCGCATGATCACCCTTAATATGTTAGTGGCATAGGTTACATGCAAAACATCTTTCGAAATAAAGAGAAAATGTATTAAAAGGGCATTAGATTAATTTAGGGTAATCAAGTTCCCAAATCTTGTAAACCTCTAGTTTGCACAAGTAAAATGTACTTTCACATTTTACTCGAGTGTCTAAGGCCTTATTTGGTAACATTTTGGGAAACAATGATTATATTATTTTGTTCTACGGAATAAAAAAAATAACAGAAATTCATTTGGTAAATTTTTCCAGGAACAAAAATCCGTTTTTTGCTCTTGAGAAATAATTTGGAACAGACTTAAGAAATTAAAAAAAAAAAAGTAACTTCTTATTTCTCGGGGGACAATTTCAAAATCAAGTTGAACTTTTCCTTTTATCTCCTTGTTTTCCCTTCTTCTCTCCTTCTCTCTTCTTCTTCGGCCACTGGCCATTTTTGGTTATCGCCACCATCGACAGTTGCTGGTGATTGGCTAGGCAAGGTTTGCGAGCTTGCCGGAGCTTCGCTAGGCTAGGCTAAGGCAAGGTCTAGCAAGCTTGCCTAGCCATCGCGAGCCTCGACTTCACAAATTTGGGCAAGGTCGAGCTTCGCTTGGGCGAGGTAGATCCTTGCCCTCAGCCTAGCCACTGGTGAGGTTCGACCTCGCCCAGGTGGTGCAACGGCCTCGCCATCGGCATGAGGCTAGGCCTTGCCAAATTTGGTAAGGAGAGCCTCATCCAACCACTAGCAAAGCCATCCTTCTATTGCTTGGGTGAGGTCGAGCTTCGCCAAGCCATCGGTGAGGCTTAACCTCACCTAGATTTGGCGAGATTGAGGCTCACGGTGGCTAGCAAGCTAGCCCTGCCAATTGCCGGCCACAAAGAAGGAGAAAGAAAAAGAAAAAAGAAAAAAAAAAGAAATAATAATAAATGTATTAAAAAATTAAAAGGAACAAAAAATTTTAAAAATCCTACCAAACATATTTTTATCTCGATAATCGAAATTTTGGATAGTATTTAAGCACCTTCAAAAATTCAATTTTTTTCCTAAGAACATAATAAGAAAATTCATTTTTTAGCAAAAATTATTTCCAAGAACAGAAGAGTTACCAAAAATGCTATAATTAGTCCATAACCGATTAGCGGTGGCTCCGCTAAGTGAGTTTAGTTACATATTGAATTGGGAATTAAGTTGCAATTGGTAGGGCTTGAGAGAGGCAATCCATTAGCTTTCCCTCAAATGATCTATCTCCGTGAAGGTCGCAACATCGTCCACTTCTTATTCATTGCATTCAACTAAGTTAAATCAACATATATCTTTCCTTTATTTTCAAAACCTTTTGAAATATGTGAGGGATTGTTGGATATTTCAATAGTTTTGAAATATTTGAAGCCATTGTTTTGTATTAACTCTAATATAAGTTATGACCACCATCAGTTTGTTGCAGTTTTGACCACCATCAGTTTGTTGCAGTTTTGTAAGGGATTTGTAATGAGACACGTAAATAGAAATGTCTATTCCATCTTGCTAGGATAGTCGCTAGAGTTGATTGCACTGAGTTTGATACTCCAAGATGTGGAATTATCCTGATCGTCCACATCTTGAACAATAGATGTCATTTTGATATTCGTCAACTACTTTTCACAACTATAATAACTTACCATCAATATTAAGAATTTACTAACTTCCAAATAAATTGCTATATTGTCAAATTTGAAAAAAATTTGCAAGCATCATAAGTGGATAATCATCACTATGGTAAATATGTCAACATTTTAGTAATTTATTAATTTATCAACCTCTTTGAAGTGCTATCTTCACTTTGCGACAAGCTTTAGAATGTTTAGTGATAGTAGTGTTTTCACTTCGAATGGACCAAAAAATTCATCATTAGCATGATCATGAGGCATGTGAGGCTTCCTCTGATACTAGGTAAAAATTGAAGCAGGAGTATAAACAAAGGAAAGGGTCGAAACCAAACTTTTCAATGCATGTCCAGTTTAATTTTTGACGACAAAAAAAAAAGATCTTCTTGTGAGGATGCCAAGGCCACGTACCATCATACACAATATCTCAATTTTGAATGGCTCATAATCACATAATACAATTAGCCAATCTTGTTGGCCGTCGAAACGGTATCCCAGGATTGACCATAGCTAGTAACCGGCAAAAATATGCTTCAAGTGCTAAAAGTTGGTACAAAGGGACACTTAAGTGCCAAAAGTTACGAAAGTTACACTTAAGTGTCAAAATTAGAGAGAAATGAATCACTTAAGTGCCACTCCGGCCGAAATTCGGCCAAAATACTGACGTGTGCAATTTCCGGCGAAATAAGTGCAAAACTGCGTCGTTTTGCACGCCGACCCTGGCCGACTGGCGGCGAGGGCTCGCACCAGGGTTCAGCGACCCCGGTCGACCTTCCCTCCTCTGTCGCGGGCCCTTCCCAGCGGCGGCAGTAGCTAAAGGCCTCATTTGCCTCTCCCCATTTTTATTAATTTTTTAAAATTTTTTTTAATATTAAATTTTTTTATTTTAAAATTTTTTAAATAAATTTAATTTCAAATTTAACTTAATTAATTTTTATATTATTTTTTTACCACGTTAACACCAAAACGATGTTGTTTTGCATTTGCTTCGCTGGAGAATTGCCACGTTAGTATTTTGGCCAGATTAGCACTTAAGTAATCAATTTTACTCAGATTTTGGCACTTAAATGTCCATTTGTGCCAACTTTTGGCATTCCAAGGGTTCCGGTGTCGCTAGAAACCTGAACATGTAGGAGGAGAATATGAAGATTTGTGTACCTGATTTGGAATCCATCGTTCTTTATGCATAATGACGACGATCCAACACTGAAACGACGAGCCGACACTCAAGTTCTTCTCCTCTATGACCCTCGGTTCCTAGCTCGATGAGACCGCCACTCACAACTTGCCTTTCTATGGGGTGAGAGAAAGTTCATGGAAGAATGAGAACTAGATGGGAAACCTTAGCATTATTTATAAAGTTTTGGACGGGCCCTTTCATCATAGGCCGGGCCCAACTAGGCCCACATAATGTCAAGCCCATATTCAACTATTAAGAAAACCTTATGTCTTACCTTATTAGAGCAACCCCATAAAACGGTCAATTATAATTTCAATTAATGTAGTTCACATCAGATAAACTTTTACATTCTCTCACTTTGGCTATGTTAATTGAGACTGTACAATATGTGTACACCTTTATTTTGGTCTAGTGGTAATTCTTAATGGTAAATCATATCCCATAAAATCTCTAACACTGAATCATGGTGGTAATCATATGTACTCACACAGAGCATTCCATGGTCATGAGAGCTTTTAATTTTATTAATATGGATTTAATATGATTGTGTCGCAAACGAATAACACCTCATAAAGAGTAATAGCTTATGTGTTATCTCTTTTGTCGATCACTATTCTCTTACCTTAAGTGACACAGAAAACCGAATATACCACTAGAGAAGATCTTTATGATTTTAATGAACCAATATATGTTTTATCTTTATGTTCAACATTTCTTCATGTGTAATCAAAACATATGTTCAAGGCTGATAACTAGATGCCCACAACCTTCATTCAAGAATTACACAATATCTTGAGATTTCCATTAAATATAATAAACTCAATATAGTGACTACACATTTATGAACACTTTATTGAATGTGTAACTTATATAAGTTTTATTAAAGTAAAATCAAAACAGCTCCCACAAAACAATAGTATCCAATAATATTCCTTAGCCTATGTTCACGACATGTCATTCAAGTACGTAAGGGCAAAAATCTTTTGTTAGTAGGTTCATAACCACATTTTTTGTGGAAATATGCTTTACTATAGTGTCACCATTCTGTATCATTTCTTTATGATTAAAAAACTTGATCACCATATATCTAGACCCCTTGAGGTTTATATTGTTGTTCATAAATAATACTAAAAAATTATTGTCTCAATACAACCGTATAGATCTATCTATAAAATCAAATATGACCAACTTCTTAATGAGGTTCTGAAATCAAATATCTTGAATAAAGCTAAAAAACATGCTACATACTCTGTATACACGGTAGATAATAACATAGATTTCTGTTTATCGCTTTGTCATAACAATGCACTTTCTGTTAATATAAAGATATATTATGTTTTCAACTTTTTGTTATCCTTATAGCTAGTAAAATTTACATTTGAATACCCTACTAGCTCTAGATTCTAAATGTGTTTGTCAACATATAGTTTTATTGTCCTTCTAAGTATCTAAAACCTTATTGACAGTAAAACAAAGATCATGTCAAAACTTGATTGATATCTGTATAGAAGTTTTGCTGCAGAAGTAATATCTAATTTAGTGCAAACTTGAGCATATATATAATTCTAAATGCACCAACATAAGGTATATTCTTCATTTGAGTTTTCCCAAAATTTGAACAAGGAAAATGCCAAAGATTCAATTTATTAGTCCTAACAATAACTACTCCTGGCTCATTGATTTTTTTCAAAACTCAATCAACAAATGCAATCTGAAATAAACCTAACATACGACAAAAAGGATTCGTATGAATCTCAATGCCAATGACAAGGGATACCTGACTAAGGTCTTTTAAGTCAAAATTCCTTGATAATATTTGCTTTGTCTTATGTAGTTATCCAATATTGTTATTCGCAAGCAAGCTATCACTTACATAAAATGTGAGAAAACTAATTTTCTCCTGTTAACCTTGTAGTATATACATTGATCTATTTTATTCTTAGCAAAATTGAATGCAGTGAAAACATTATGAAACTTCAAGTATCGTCTGATCTACAGACTTTCTTAATGCCATAAATAAGGGTTTTTAGTTTACACACAAGTTTACCTAAATCATTTGCTGCAAAACTTTCGGGTTATATTATATAGACTTCTTTATCAAGGTATTCATTGAGAAACATAGTTTTAACAATCATCTAGCGTAACTCGATGTCAAAAAGAGCTACTAATAGCATGTCACTCTAAAATAGTCTTTAGAAAAGACTGGAAAAAAAATCAATTCATAAAAAAAAACACCTTCTCTTTAAATGAAACCCTTCACTTTTAGTAAGAGTTTAAACTATTCAATATTTCCTTTAGAGATTCCTTTAATCTCGTACACCTATTTGCAACAAATGGGCTTGCAACATTCACCCAATGTATAGGCTCCCAAACACTATCATGTTTCATAGATTACATCTTGTCTTTAATCACATCTAACCATAGATCTTATTAAGGACAAGAAATAGCATTTATATATATGTCACTAGATCGATCATGTAGCAAATATCACAGTCATGCTCTTATAAATAGACTATATAGTCTAGTGGTATAACTGAATGTTTTTCCGTGACAGATCTCTTGAGTGGAGCTATCATCATTTTATCCCGCACTTGAAAAGCTTGAGAAATCTTATTAGGAACTATATCAATAACAGTATCTTAAACCTCACAGGCTTAATTTATGGTGCAAAAGATTCCACAATTGTCTATATAGGTAAATATAAAGATACAATGGTCCCACTGTACTATTATCTTTAATAGTCTAAAAGCAGCTATCCTCCACATTTGCGTCGAATTCTAAAGACTTTGCTATCTATGATTCCACGATTCTTATACCTTAATTGGGATAATAAAACCCGATATCCCTTCAAATGATCTTGGTATGATATCGAGCGATTCTTGATTCTAACTTACTTAATGTTGAATTATATAACCAAACTTCTGCATAATGCTCCAAACCTTAAGATGATTCGAGTCAAGTTTAAGTTCAATCCACAACTCAAAAGGGAGCCAATAGAACACCTTTAGTGGAAAAACGATTTAATGCACATTAGGCTATTTCTGTCACGCCCCAATGCTCGAGCACGCACACATCCTTCTGGCTTGGTCGATTTTATAATGCGATATCCCAAGACAATGTATTGCCGACCCTTTCAATTTTTAAGCACATGCAGAAGCAGTTAAAATCCCCAGACAATAAAACGATGGGATAGAAAAGCAGGGCCACATTTTTCATATTGAAATTTATAACCAAACTTTTATACGAAACACAAACCACTTCATAACTATTCACATCAAAATGAAGATCTCAAAAGAAGACAGAAACTTAGACGAACTGGGCCGTACTTAAGACCCCTCTCAGGATTGTCTTCTTCTTCCAAAAATCTTTCTCCTTAAGATTCACCTTCGAGTTCTCCTCAGCTCTTCAGCGGGGTCCTGAAATGGTTACCCCAAACTGGGATGAGACTACGTCTCAGCGAGTTCTATCCCACTAAGCCCGATTAGTAAACCATTATACTAAAGGCTGCCTAAACACGCACAGGGCAGATGACTTACCTTGGCCTCAGATCTCACCTGCAAGTCAGTACAATTCACAATAAACACCCATTCACTTCAAACAAATCGAACCAGTTGATTACATGTCATACAATTCATTCTCCACGGAGGAGTATCTAAAAGCTAGGCCACGTGCATTTTCCAGGACGACATTCCAAATCTCCGAGTCCACGTGCCTCGAACCTTGGGCCCACGTGCATTCTCTAAGGCGACCTCTTCGCCAAAATGATACATCAAGTCACTGAGCCACATGCCCTTTTAGATGTTATTTCCAAATACTTGACCCACGTGCATTCTCTAAGGTACTCATTTGCCAAGGTGACGCATCATATCACCGAGCCACATGTCATTTTTATGATGCCCGGGCCCACGTGCCTTCTCTTAGGTGTTATCTCACCAAAGTGATGCATCAATTCACCGAGCCACGTGCCCTTTTAGATGCCAAACTCTGTCACCGAGCCACGTGCATTCTCCAGGACGACATACCGAGTCTCTGAGCCACGTGCATTCTCTTAGGCGACCTTTTCGCCAATGTGACATATTCAACCACTGAACTCACATGCATTCTCGAGGTGACATTCCAATTCACCGAGCCCACGTGTCCTCTTTCAAGAGATTACCAATCTACTTTCAATACCAACAACCAATGCTTAATGATTTCTCAATCAAATAATTAAATCAACTCAACAAAGCATTATAAATGCTGAATAACAAACTTGGCCATTTACCAATCAACAATTCAATCTCAATCAATTTCAATCAATTTAGGGTAAATCCCTAAAATATCACAATTTATTCAATTCCATACAACGTGGAGCTCAAATAAGTAAACGGACTGCGCCACGACGATCAGCACGAGATTTCGGTCATCGATCATCAAAATCTTAATTTCCGAAAAATAATTAATTAATTTATTAATTTCGAAAATTAAATAATTAAAATTAAAAATTCAATTTAGCTCAAAATAAAGCCCGATTAAATAAACGACTTCACCACGGTCATCAGCATAATTTTCCGGTTCCAGGCCATCTCAGTTGAATTTTCGGAAAATAAATAATTATATAATTTAATTCCGAAAATTAATATTTAAATACTAAAAATTCCACTTAGGCCCGAAAAGCCTAATTGGAGCCCACTAAGGGTCAGGAAAAATCCCGAGGCACTTCAAATAATTAGTAGACCATGTCTACTTGTTAATTACACATTCAATTTATCTAATTCGCATCACAATTGGCTAATAATTGCTAATTTATTCTAATATAACAACCTAAACATAATTAATTAAATATAAACCAAGCTTAAGCATAATTAGCCAACTAATCCTGGATTAGTAAGATTACTCACCAAATTGCGCACAAATCGGATCAATCCGACGGCGGCGACGCGAGGAACGATTATTCCCAAAGCGACTCACGGATCCGAGGCCCGAAAACGGCCCAAAACGGCCTTGAACCAGCTGGATACCCACTCGCGGGTTTGCTGGACGGGGCTGATCAGGGTTGCTCCGGCGACTAGGGCGGCGAGGGGAAGCCGGCGGAGGGTGAGGGGGATGCGGGAGAGGGCCGGCGGGGCTGGGCGGTGGCCGGAGGTGGTCGGACGGAGGCTGGACAGAGGCGAACAGCAGCTGGGTCACGCGGATTCGCTCGGGGGAAGAACGTCTGGGTGGAGGAAAGGGCTGGCGGCGCACGGCGGCGAGCGGCGCGCACACGAGCGCAAGCGCGGGCGTGCGGTGCGGCGGTGGGACGAGTGGCGACGGCTGAGGGGCGAGCTGCTGTCTCCAATTTTTGCTTCTGGTTTCGCTTGCTCGATCGTGCGAAGGAGAAGAAGAAGAAGAAAAAGAGAGAGAGAGAGAGAGAGAGAGAGAGAGAGAGAAGGGATAAGTCTTGACCAGTCAAAAGGGAAGAGAGAGAGAATAGGCGATGGGGAATTCACACGAGGGGGAAGGGAAAGGGGAAAGGAGAGACAGAGAAAAGAGAAAAGAAAGAAAAGAAAGAAAAGAAAGAAAAGAAGAGAGGGAGAGAGGGAAATAAAATATTACATTTCCACTTATTTTATTTCATTTCTCTTTCCCTTTTCTATTTCCTTTCGGGCTTTAATTTTTCTTCCGATAATTTCTTTATTGAAATTTCGGACTTGTCAATAAATTGACGAGCGATGAGACAGGATCCTAAAAATAAGAATTAAGACGCGCTTAAAATTCGATTTCCGAAATCGAGTTCAATTTCGTGGTTAAAAATCGATTAGACGTGATTTTAGCTCAATCCAACAAATTAGGTAGCTTTTAGAGATTTTATAGTTGATACATCCCTTAACGGCTTTACCCAATAGGTTAGTTAACTCGTGAGTGATCAGCTCAGAGAAAAAGGGCCATAGGCACGCCGACGAAATGTCCATTTCACTTTATCGAAACGGGGTCGAATTTCAGGATGTTACAATTTCGCCCCACAGAAAACTTGATAAATTAGTCATAATAATCATACTCATTATCATGTCCATCATAGTGCAATTACACCTATTGGCCACACCAATTTGTTCAAGATTTTCGGGCATTATAAACAAAGTTGTCATCCCATAATCTTCTAAGTATTTGACAAATGACTATCTAAGTTATCCAACATTGCCATGACAAATGGCCCTTGAAACTATCCAACATTGTCATACTTATCAAAATACTCACCACTGCGGTTATATCTGATAATCTTTAAGACTCACTTCAACTGTTTGTTGACTTTAGTTTGAAAGAACTTGAATCGATCCAAAGATTCAGACTTTTCTTTAATCAAATAAATAGTTATCAATGACTATGTTGAAATGTAAATTTCTATGCAACGTTACCATATATAGTCCACTAATATTAGTGTGAATGACTTCCAATAGTTCATAACTTCAAATTGCAGTTTTCTTCTTTATATTAATCATCTTGCTTCTATAATAGTCTAGGCAAGCCTTTAGGTAACATTTAAAAGTAGACAAAATATTAATATTATTAGTTCTTCTACTCTTTCTCTAGAATATGATCAAGACGTCTATGCCACAATACTTAAGATTGTTTTTTAGGTAGATGTCTATTGGAAACAATCTTTTTAACTGTAAAAATAACGTACGTATCGTTGGGAGATGAGCACAATTGGTACAATCCATTTGACACATTGCAACACCTAACTTTATTTGACTTGGAAAACATAGAAATAACGGTATTATTTATTTCATAAGAATAGCTGTACACTTCCAGACATGATACGAAAACTAAGTTCCATCTAAAAAAATGTACATGAAAGTATTTCTCAATATCAAATGTAAACCAGAATCCAAAATTTATAGTCAAAACAATACCTCTCACTAAATTGACGTTAAATGTTGTTTCCTATGATAAGTTATTATTCATCATAATTTGGCTTCTTAGATTTATGAATCCCTTTTATGGTAAACAACATAATTTGTTACACCACTATCTAGCTATCAAGAATTGGATAAGGCTTTTGATAGGAATTGGATTCATAAATGAATGCCAATGAATCATCAACTCTAACTCATTCTTGGACAACCAAGCTTTATATCCATCACCATGTTCTTTATAGGTCATTTCTTCCTACAAGAATAGTAAATGACATAATTTCTCTCAAAGGGTGCTATCTTAAGATCATATTGTCAGAATAACTAGTGGTTTCATGAGTTTCTTTATGAGTATGATTTTGGACTTTAAATCTACCATCCTTATGACGTAATCCTTAACCTCATCAGAATCATCACACCTTATATTGAAAAGTCTTTGCATTTATCTCAATATTGGCAATAGACATGGCACAATTTCAAGCCGATAAGGCTTTCATCATCCTTTTAGTAGTACAATCAGTTGATAAACTATTTTTAAATGTTCATAAATGGAACGCCTCATAGATGATGGACAAATTTAATTGCCCTTTCCTAAGTAGCAAAGAATACTTTCTAATTTCATATCACTAACAGTTAGATTGCTAGCTTATTTTCAGCAAGAATAATATAAACATCTACCAGCATCATTCTAAACATAAAATCCTTTTCGCTACTTAAAATTTGACCAGTAATATGACATCCTGATTTTCAACCCTGTTTTCGATGATATGAAATTGGCTTTTCATTGACATGCCTATAGTTTTTTTCTCTGAGCTAATCACTTACGAGATGACTAATTTGTTAGGTGAAGTCGCTAAGGAATCTAAATGCAACCGACTTGAAAATTTGACTAGAAATCGATGCTCAATTGTGTTAATTTGCAAGGGTCATTACGACACAATTAAAATTAATTAGAGACCAGATATATGTCGTTTTGACAAATGCAACAAAGGCATATAATTAAAGTGTGAGCGATTCCACCTGATTGCGAAGTTCTTGTTGAATGGCATTAAACCGACTTTTCTGTGGTTTCTGTACCTTGTGCATGTATTTGAAATTTTGAGATTTTCATGATAACCGAGAATCGCCAATGAGTCGAAGATGTACAATGTGGATCGAAAATAATTGACCATGGGTCAAATGAGCTAAAATTTCCTAAAAGCTACTCGGAAGGTTAGATTACGCTAAAATCGCATCCGATTGAAATTAACTGTGAAATTGAACTCGGTTTCAAAAATTGAAAGTTCTAGCATGTCATGATCTATTTTAAGAACGCTGATTCATCATTCTTTGGATTTTTTGTGAAAATTCAAATTTGGGCGATTTTTGACCGGGAAATTCGGAGGGTCATTTTTGTGCGAATTTTTGTCTGTTAAGTTGGATCAATTGGCGAGGAAAATTATGGAATTTTGATGTGGACTTCTTCATCGGCATTTTGGCGATCATTTAAGGTCAATTGGAATTGAATTGAATTAAAATTGAAGAGGAAATGAGGAAATTTGTAGCCATTGGGGGGGCTGCAACATTTTAGCACCATCCTTGGCTTGTGGAGGAAGATTTAGAGGGATAAGGGCTGTTGGGTTGTGGCTGAAGCTAGTGGGGCCTCTACTTGAATGTTGTAGAAATTTATAGAAGACTTTTGTAACTTGTTGTTCCCCCTCCAACTGCAGCTCCTTCATCTTCTTCCTTGCCTCAATTCCCTCTATTGTTGCTATTTTGGAACCCAAGAACCAGTAGATCAAGCCAAGACCAGCCAGCCACTGCCAGGCCCCTTCTCTACGATCCAAGGCCCCTACAAGCTGCTTGAACCCGCTCGCCGTCTTACTCGCTCGCACGACTCCAACCCGCCTTGAGCCGTCCCCGTTTGCGCCCTGGCCGCTTGTTACCATTCGCCTGGCCATCCCCGTCGCCACCTAGCCCTGGCAGCCTGTCCTAGCCCTTCAATCCAGTCCTCTCGGCTCTTGGACGGATTGAAGTTCCAACTATGGGCTAAGGCTTTGTGGGCTTTTTCGAGCCCCTTTTGGACCTCCCTTGGCGTCGCTTTAGGCTTGGGTCTCACTCGTTGTCGCGACGCCGTCACCGTAAACTCACTAGCTCGCTAATCCAGTGAGTTTACTTGCTAAACCTTGCTTATGGGGTTAATTATGCTTAGTGGAAGATTAGATTAACTTAAGATTGATTTATGTGGTTAGTTTAGTTTAATTAGTGGTTTAGTTGGTTAATTATGCTTATTAGGTGGTTAGATTAGTTTAGTTAAGTGTTAATTAGATTATAGGATTTATTTAGCTTAGTGCATTAATTATTTAAGTTCAATTAAGTGGTTAGATTAGTGTATTTAGCTTAATTAGGCATTTATCTAATTATATTGCATTTATTTAATTAACGTGTAATATATTTAATTATTTATTATTTTTCGAAAATTATATCGGGATATCCGATCGTCGAATTTCATGCTAATTGTCGTGGTGTAATTAGTTTGTGCAATTAATTGCTAGATTGTGCAATTGAGTGATGATTGTTGATTTTCAATTATTATTTCAAAGTTATGAAATTTTGGTATTTAATTAGAAAATATTGGGTGTCAGTTTTTGATGCCAAAAATATTTCTAAGTACTATATTAGATAGTGAGATTTTTTAAAAGGAGAGTATCACTTTTTCTGGTTTGATCTGACCGTATACCCACACACAATTATTTTACTGAATGTTTTTAATATGAAGAAAATAAGTCAAGCTCATTATTTTAATTGAGAAATTTGAGTGCAAAGCACAATATCCTTAGCCGGGGTTGGATGTGCATGTGAACGGTATGAGGACCCATCCCTCAATGTGCGTCGGGTGGGCGTTGCTCTTATATGGAATGCCCCTTTGTCAATGGATGCCGGATTGCGGTAAAGGTTGGACCGATGCTCCTTCAGGAATGCCGTCGACGGATAGACAATGCCATGCTCGATGGGGCGAGACGATGCTCGGTTACACCGAAAGATCGCCGAACGTCAAGTAAGCCGTGCCCGTGGGGCCGTAATCAATTGGAACACATGATTGAGTGAGATAATTGTGTCTGATTATGGGACAAAATTATGTGGTACGGAATGGGACGTGCCATAACGATTTGGCCTTATAATCAGGATTGTTGTGATGTTTGATATATAAGTTGAGGCGTTCCAATTGTTAGGTGTTATTATTGCATATATATATATATATGTTATATGAATTGTAGAATTGTACTGACGTGCAGAAAGAAACTGAGACGAGGTGAGTTTCATTAATTGTGTGGTTAGGCCGCTCCTATGCGTATTTCCTTCATAATTGGAGTTTAGGGCGTAGACTTGCTGAGACATTGTCTCACCCTGTCGTGGGTTTAACTCTTTTCAAGTCCTTAGATGGAAGAGCGTCATGTGCGGTACGGGGTCCCACAAACAATGAATTTTGAGCATACCTTCATCCCTATTGCCGGGATCATCTTGACTCGGGAGCTAGTTGAGTCCGTGGTATGGGTCGATGAGGAACTACCTTAGTTAGTTCCTCACCGATTCATAGTATTGTTCATTGGCTTTTGACAAGGGGGTCAGAAGGGTCCCCTGTTGGGTTTTGACGGGCCTTTGGTTGGGACTGGGCAGTGGAAAGCAGCTCACCCGATGGATCTCAACATTCCTGATGGTGTTATGATAGACCCGGAGTCCTCGGAGCCCATGGATGAGGAGTCTAATGCCTAGTTGGCTTAGTAGCTCTTCCTTTTTTTAGTTAGACCCTTGTTGATAGATTGGCTTTATATGTAAACCTGGTGTGTTTATAAAAGTGTGTTTTAGGTCATTGGTTGTCCTGCATTTCTATCACATGTTTGTTGTTATTTGTGAATTATTTATTTCGCTTCCACATGTGCATAAATCGTTTGGGTCGGCGACGCGTCTTGGGACCGTCACAATTTAGTCGACCACCAAGGGATGTGCGCGCGCTCAAGGTTCGGGGCGTGACAAGTAGGAACCTCAATCATAATGGAGTTGTCATTACAGATAATGTAACTTAATAATAAGCATCATATACAATTAGCACCATGTGAATACTGTGTAACTTGAAAACTTTATAAGTACACATTCTGAAAATTACACGCATCATCACATAAATACCTTTGAGTAGAATACATGACATGCAATTGCACACTCTCCACATGACAGTGGTCATGAGAATATATTTTGACATTTTGCGAATTCATCACATTTGGATTTATGAACCACTAAGGTTAGTCACTCCTCAATAATATGATGTACATGTATCCCTCCATGAACTAACACAGTCACCTCCTTTTGGAGTATGACTATGCTTTAAAGCAGGAGACGTCCCATCACAATATGAGATTAATATTTCTCAAATCCAATCAAGCGTGCCACTTTAACGATCACAACCCAATTGAATCATTGAAACTCTCTCATATCAGAGATATAACTTTATGACCCACATTTACCTTATACATGTGATTTCAAACCGAATGACAGGGGTAATTTGTCACTAAAATCACATGTCATGCTAATCACATTGTTCTATTCATTAACCTATGCTGACCCTTATACATGTCATTAATGAATCAATGCTCTACACAATCTTTAAGTGATGATGGCTGCATTTGGTTCAGCATTTGTAATGGGCAATTTTGGAAGGGAAAACATAATTTCAGCATTTTGAAGACAAGTTGAAAGCTAAAAGCCGGCTTCAAAGTTGCACCAAACGCAGCTGATATATATGTGAGCTCGCAACATATTCTAGAACCATAGAAATATACATAAAAGATATGTAAAAATACCCCAAAAATCACGCACCTTAAGGGTCCATATGCATTTTCATATTCATAAAATCATCAAACATATAAAATAAATATATAACAGTATAGAGAACATCAATACGAGCACAAAGGTTTAAGCCACGCATTGATCAGAGATACCATGCGCCCTCACACGCCGCCAAAATAAGCAACGCGTGAAGCACATGTGCTGGCACCCATAAACCGGCCTAAAGTTGGTCTGACCAATCAACAGATCAAATCAGTCAACGGCCCGATTGGCTGGCAGTTCAACTGGTCACCAGTCAACCAAGATTGAACTGGATCAGGTTAATCCAATCAACGCCTAATCCAATAGGGTCGGATTGTTGGCAAACCAGGTCGAGTCGACCCACTAGGGAGTGACGTCATCATCGTCGATTGATGTTATCCATGACGTTATCAAGGCAAGGCGATGGCCATGTCAGCGTGGTTACGTCAGCTGATGTCACCAATCGCTTTAGCCCTTCATGTGCCAGGCGCATGAGCGCGCGTGGGCACGTGTGAGGGCTTGTGGTAGAGCATGGCGCCAACTCCAAGCTCCTTCTCGGCATGTGGAGGCACGTGCAGCCGTTTCTGGCCTCGTCTCGACGCGTACAACCCACCAAAATGCTCGTCTTAGCATGTAGAATCCATATATGTGCTCAAAATAAACTTTAATCAAATCAAAATTCACAAAAATGGGCAAAATGGTCCAAGTATAGATGAAATCTAAAATCCTCATTGCCGACGCATTTGGCCTCCACCAGAGGCATGCCATCCACTGAAACGCTCAGTTCGATGAGGAGAATCTGAATATGTTTTCAAAATCAAGTTTCAATAGGCAAAATTGCTGAAAACAGGCTAAAACCAACAGTTTGAGTTCTAGGCTATGCCAGCTCTGATATCAAATGTTGGCTGTCGAAATGGCATCCTAAGATCAACATAGCTAGAAACCTAAACATGTAGGAGGAGAATACAAAGATTTACGTACTTGATTTGGAATCCATAATTCCTTATGTGGAATGACGACAATCCAACGTTGAAACGACGAGTTGACACTCAAAATTTTCTTCTCTATGAGTCTCGGTTCCTAGCTTGATGAGACCGCTACTCACAATTTGCCTTATATGAGGTGAGAGAAAGTTCATAAAAGAATAAGGGTTAGAGGAGGGATCTTGGCGCTATTTATAGAATTTTGGATGGGTCCTCTCATCATGGGCTAGGCCCAACTCGACTCACATAATGTCAGACCCATATTCGACTATTAAGAAAATATTATGTTTTACCTTAATAGACCAATTCCGTGAAACAGTCAATTATAATCTTAATTAATGTAACCCACATCTAAAAAACTCTTACAAGTCTCTCTCCCCAAAAAACTATCCCCAAAGTTCATAACAAGACTAACCAAAAAAAAAAGTCGATAAATGGGGGTGGGGTGCCATTGTGAGGTAGTCGAAAGGCTATTGATATCTCATTGTCTTGTCTCTATCTCTTCCATCTTTTCATGCCAAAATACCTAGCAAGCGTCATAATCCATGTGAACACGACCCGAACTTTCCTCTTGAGGATGTAAGCAATGACGTCATAAGAACTTCGGAGATGATGCAAGAGTGCACCACCTTGGGGTAGAAACTTTGGCAACATCTTGGACTTCAATGCCATCTTTAAGTGGTCCAATACGAGGCCAAATAGGTGTTGCACAAAGGACGTCCTTTGGTGACACATGTACAAGTATGAGATGAGGTACTCAATAATTTTAGAGATTATTGCACATTTTCAGGCATGTCCTTATCCCTCGATGCGCATGAAAAACATACCATTTCCTTTATAAAAAAAATGAGCTGATTTCATTGATCAACTTTCAATTCAAACTTTTATCCTCCCCATTTTCCTAGCCTTCTCGAGACAACATAAATTCCATATTCGGTTACTTATTATTTTTTATTTTTTTTGAAAAACGGTGTGATTTTAAGCTTTTGTGAATACTCGCGTCAAGCTGAATATGTATAAAAGTTTTATTAATTGAGGACGTTGATGTTCTAATTTTTTAAGGTAAAATTACAAATGATGGTGTATCTTTTTTAATGAGAAGGGTGCATCATTATAATTTAGATTCAGATTATGGCAAGACAATGTTTTGAATTGACAATGAGAAGTATAGAAAAGAGAAGTGAATAGAGATTTTCCTCTGCTGCTTTGAAAGTACTGATCTAAGGCATAGAATAAAAATATTACAGCTATAAATATGTATATTACATATGTCATCGTCATAATTTTTTTTTATACAAATGATCTCATGATGCATGCAAACCTATCTACAAAAATAAAGTCACAACCCACCCATGGGTAGCACAAATGGCGTGAGTGCTCTCCCTCATCACTGAGGTAGAGAGTTCGAACCCTCTCGTTTGCATTTCCATGACTTAAGTAGGGATCCTAAGGCTGGATTATTGGGCTAGCCCCTGAGGTTTACAGCAAGGCTTGACGGTGTTATTGAGTACCAGAGGATCGTGTGATCCCCAAACGCTAATCTTAGCAGTTCCTTAGTCATAAATATAAATTTAAAAAAAAAGTCACATGCAAAAAGTATATTTTAATTATGTATCATTATCTAAAACCTATTTGTGCGAAGAATTTTTTATTTCACCAATGTACGAAATAAAAGCATTTTGAATTTTACCAAAAAAAAAAAATAATAAAAGCATTTCGAAGAGTTTGGACCGAGAGGGGGGTTGTTCTTCGGCTGAAAATCTAGAGAGAGGGAGAGATACGACGAGAGCGAGTGAAGAGAATCGGAGGAAGAGACCGCTGGCCACCGCTCCTGAATCGCGGCCGACTACGTGCCGCCGTGCCTCCTTTCCCCCCGCCGAAGCTCCGGTAAGCCTCGACACTGTTTTGGCCCTGTTTCCGGGCGTGCCAGGCTGAGGCTCGTGGTCGTCCGGCTCACACGAGCTCCGGCCCCAACTATCCTTTCTCCAGCTACTGTGTGTGTCGTTATTTGTTTTTCGAGAGTCCCGTCGAGAATCCCGGTTGAAGTTGAGCCGGAAACCTCATGATTCGCGAGCGCCCTTCACCCGTTTGACGAAATGCTTAGCGAGATCTAGTTTTCACTCTCCCGTTTTTGGCCGAAACCGAGTCGGCCGTGCACGCCGTGATCTATGGGAATGTTCCAGTGGTGTTGGGCGACCTTGGGCGTTGGCCGTGTAGTCGTTCGCCACGTTTCCATCGTCGCCGTAGTTTGTTTGGTGTTTGGCCGTGGTGTGGCTCTCGGCCGGCGGCGGGGAGGTCGGCCGACGAGTGGCGTTCGGAGTGGCCGACGCTGGGTGGTAGCTCGGCGGTGTCCTGAGCGCCGGCGAGGGCTTGTCGAAGTGGCGTCGGTTCGGGTGAGGAGCTTCGGTGAAGAAGAGCGCAAGGGGGAGGCGTGCTTCGGGAAGGAGAGAACAGGGAGAAGAAGAGAAAATAGGAAAAAAAAAAGAATAAAAAGGAATTAAAATAATGAATTAAATAAGATTTTAAAAATAATAATTTGAAGTGGGTCATATCCTATGAAGCACGGACACGTCGCCGAGCCTTCCGAGTCGTGTCCGACACGTGTCGACGTGTCCGACACGCTCGGACACGCTCGGACACGTTCGGACACGCGGTCAACGCGTGTCGAGAAATCCGACACGTGGTCAACTTTTCTCGACACGTTTCGACACGCGTGTCCGAGAGAGATTGTTGAAGAAGACCATGGTGGGTAGAGAGGTGAGGTCGAGGAAGAGGCCGAGGAAGCGGAGGTGAGGCCACGACGGCGAGGAACAGCATAAACTGAGCGATGGAGGGCCAGCGGTGAGGGCCTCGCCGCGAGGCTGTAGCTGCTACGAAGGAGGAAGGGCGGAGGCGACAGCGATGGGGCTACCGAAAGAGTTGAGAAGATCGTGAGGAAGAAACTGAGGGGGCGGGGAGAAGGTGGTGGCGTGGGGGAGGGGGGGGGGGGGAGAGAGAGAGCATGGGAAGAACGGGGATGGAGGGGATTGATGGGGGGCAGCTCGCGGGGAAGCAGGTGGTGGCGTGGGGGAAAGGGGGAGGGGGAGGGGGAGGGGGAGAGGAGAGAGGAGAGAAGGGGAAGAAACGGAGGGGGATGGGGCGATTGATGGGGGCACAGGTGATGGGGGACGCAGGGAGCAGGTGGTGGCGTAGGGGGAAAGGGAGGGAGAGAGAGAGAGAGAGAGGAGAGAAGGGAAAGAGACTGAAGGGGCTAGGGGTGATTGATGGGGGGCGTAGGGAGCAAGTGGGCGTAGGGGGAAGGGAAGGGGGAGAGAGAGAGTGGGGGCAGATCGCAGAAATCGAAGGGGAGGATTTTTGGGGTGGTGGCGTGGGAAAAGAGGGGGAGAGAGAAACGAGGAAAGAGGATTTGAGGGGAATAAATTTTGTTAAAATAAAAAATATATTTTTAAATATGTACACATATTAATTATGAATATGTTTTTTTAATTTTTTTATGAATAGATTTATTAATATTATTAGTGTAAATTTATTATAAGTTCTTATTTATTCACAAAATTAATTAAAAATAAATATATTTATTTAATATATAACGTGTCGGAACGTGTCGGAATTCTCTACTTTTTAAGAAATGACGTATCGCGTGTCGTGTCGTGTCGTGTCGCGTGTCGCGTGTCGCGTGTCCGTGCTACATAGGTCATATCCCAGTGGGTGAATCGGGTTATCAGTTCGTACCGGGTTTACAATCCGAATCCCTGTTTACAAATATAATAATAATAAATTTTAATTAAAATATTAGCTTGAAATATATAGTTGCTATTCATTTTTATGTGAGTCCCATCCACCGTGAGAGAATCGTTGCCGACCACAATTGACTTCAGTCAGCAGTGGAAATAGAGGGAGGAGAGAGAGGCAAGCTCAAAAGAACTCAAATAATTTCTTTAATTTTTAATTTTTAATACTATAAAAAATCTAAAGTTCATGAATTTATGCCATATTCAACTTAAATTAATCTTCATATAACAAGAGTTATATTTTTCCACCGTTGACGGACTTTTCATTAACGAGAACCGCATGGTATAACAGGCCCTTGCAGCTTAAGCAGATTGACATGGGAGCTTCCACTTTCTAGAAAAGTCGAAAGCCTCTTATTGCATTCGCCATTTACTTTGTTGTTAAAAGACTGTGACTAGGAGAGCAACCCAATGGCGACGCAACAAAGTGAAGAACAGGGAAATTCGAATCAAGCAGAACCAGTAGCAGGTTCGTGTTCATGTTTCAACCGAGAAAGAATATGGCATAATTGATGGAGTCCCAAATATGCTCGAACTTGTTTTTTCTCAAGGTTCTTTTTATTTTCTTTATCACCAAACAAACATAATGCTGACCGTAGCTAGAATAAAGGGGAAAAAAAAAGTATGCGAAGGACCTAGTGCTCACTCTTTCTTCTATAGATATTGAAAATGTTTTAGCAAACGTTGGATCAGCTTCTTCCCAATCTGGAGGTGCTTTAGGTGCGTTATCCCTCAAAGGAGTTATTTTCAGTGTGAAATTAATATCTGGGGCGGATCTTCATGAAATTGTTCTTTTCTGGGACATTTCTCAATGTCAGCAAGCATAAAAGTGTTAACTAAATGATATGAAAAGTTTGCATCTATTGCAGAAAATTCCGAAGAGGAAGTGGATGGACCCTATTACCGACCATTGTTGAGAGCTGCATTTAGGGGCGATTAGGAATCTGCTACAAGATTTTTCGAATGAGATGCTGCTTCAAAGACAGCCAAAATAACAAGTGGATCAGAAACATTGCTTCACATAGCTGCTTTGAGTGCACGGGACCAATTTTTTGAGAACTTGGTTGAGCCCTTGTCTCCATATCTGGAAGCACTTGAAATGGTTGAGTGTGATGGCCGCAAAGCCCTCCGCAATGCTGTCCTATGTGGAAGTATAAGGATGGCCAAGGCATTATGATATTTTTGAAAGGAACACATCCTTCATTATCTGCCTTGGAAGCTTCTATGCATAAGGAGATTGTCTGGTTCCTGGCGAAAAGTACAACAGTCAGATGGGCCTGGTAATCCCTTCAGTAGTTCCTCTGCCATTGACACCATTGTAGATCTCATCTATGATGCTCATCTTGGTAAGATCACCATCGATGTTTTTCTCAATTCCATCTGTGATTTCCTTCGTTCTAGACTTAGCTTATTTTCCCGATCAACATTTGCTGGTCTATTCGGATAGATATCGTCCTTTATCTCATTGGGCGGTACCCTCACTTACCATGAAAAGCACACAGCACGGCAACCCATCCATATTGGACGTGTTGGCAGTAAAGGAGTCTTACTTTCTCAGTGGAACCAGGCTCAGTGTCTTGGAAGCATTGATATACCAATGTCCGTACTTTCTACACTCGCATCACTTCATTATTGATTCCCTTCAAGAAGATCATACCGAGTTCATCACCTGCTCTTTGGTTTCTGAACTTGAAGGTATTCCGGTGGACCTGAACTACAAACCAACGGATAAAAGTTTAAATCTGGGTGGGTATGCATTTTTGTTGTTTGGCATTATCTTAGACCTTCCATGATTTCGAACTTTAAGTCAATTTTCTTAGATTGATTCCCCCGTACTAGCAAAAGAAAATGTACATGAACGTTTCTTTGTAGGATATATTATGGTTCCTCGACCTTGTTTTACTTGACTAATGGCCTGCAATCGAACTACCTTATGGATCAGCTATCCCTTGAGAACCATATGTGATTCAACCAAGTGCATAAGTATCATATTACTTAATTGATTGAACAATATGATGAACCAATTGTGAAGTATTACAATGATTTCATATCTAGTGACCAGTTTTTCTCTACAACCTAATTGTAGCGCTTCAATGTCTTACAAGGTCACTTTGGAATGCTGCCAAAATTGTAGGTATGCTTCCATTTTATAAAGATTTCGTCATTATCTCTATCCCTCTCTCGCCAACTAAAAGTGTATGGCTTGTTTTTTTTTTTTACTTCTTTTGTAAGTAGAAAAAAGCTCCCACTTAATTCTTCGCCATAATCTGGAAAATAATCTGTAGTAGGCCCCTGCTTGTGTGAAGAAGTGTTTACCTAGGAATTTCTTGCTTACGGCTAAATGATCTAAGCAGAAGATATAAAATAAGAGTTACGTAAACTTAATACAAGACGTGTTTACCTAGGAATTTCTTGCACTTTCATTTGGCAACTTTAAAAAGGCGTGAAAATAGGAATAGGAGCATGTAGGAAAAATCAAAATAGTTTGTTTGGGAAGGCTTGGAATAGCAGAATATTAGTGGGAGTGAATTTCGTGGGTCACAACAAAATCGTACATCTTAGAATTCCTCCCCTAGTTATATATCCTATACCAAAAGCTGTTCGATGGTAAAGGAGTTTTCTTCCCTTGTTATCATCGTATATTTCAGATTTGTTAGAAGCATTCCAAAAAATAAGATCCCAAATACATCGGGTTGATATGGGGAGACTGCGTTCTTAAAGATTACCCGAGAAGGTGGATCGGTCGAAGTGCATGGAAACTAACCCAAACGGCACCTGGCCGCTAAAATGATCATATAGTTCCCAAAACCTATTCAAATTTTTACTCGCAATTGCACTTGTCATCTTCACCCAAATTCTGTACGCCCACGAAATACCCTTTAGTCTCGTCCCTAATTCTCCTATTTTTGTAATAAAAAAAAAAACAAAAAAGGAAACAGAATGGCGTCGTTGCGTGTTTTTATCTAAATAAAAGTGATTTTTGAATATAGGCAACTCCAATCACTGCGTTAGGAAACGTCACATACCATTACATGACCTCATTTGGAAGCTTTGAAATTGCTAAAGATAGATAGAATGGAGGAAAAAAAAATGGTTCGTCTAAGCATAAATAACAGTACAGTGGCTTATACGATTAATAAGATTTTTTTATTACTAGCCGCCAAAAGCATATTTGAATAATATTGTCTAAAATAGTCTTATAGAAGCAAAGACTACTGTAATTTACTCTAGCTAGACATACGTCATTAGCGTGGTCATCTCCAGAGCTGTTCTATTAGGTTAAGTCTTATAATTATGTTCTCTTAATTATGATTAGCATTAGAAAGCCTCGTTTGAACTTCAAGGAGGATCTCTTTCTTCAGTTACCCTCTAATCACTTCTACTTTCTTATCCAATTAATCTTTTCCTCCAGACATGATATAAACTTTTTCTTTGAAAATGCCGAAAATGATTTTATATCTTTTTTGTACTTTTGCATCAGCAATTACTCAAACTCGCTGTTTGCATTTGAGGATCGAATCCCAGAGAAGAACTTTTTTTTTAATCCAATTGCAAGCCCCTCGGTCTTTCATTTTCTTTTTTCGTTTGTTTTTGACATTTTGCAGTTCCTATTTTAAAGAGAGTTCACGAGGTGAAGCCGAGACAGGTGATGGCAATCAAGTTGGCCAGACAAGTTTGCATTGCGATCTCTTATATGAATACTACCGAGATCATCGATTTTTGCGGTAATGGGAACTTCTTGTTTCATGGTACAACCCACGGAATCAGTGAAATCATAAAGCTATTTATTTAGTTTTTCCCAGTTGGGAAGTTGACTTGTAGTAAGAGTTTGATCGCATCTGCAGTGCGTTATCGCAAAGAAAGGACTCTCAGACTGTTTTTGAAGGTAAGCTCAACTAATATGTCGTCATTATTTCACCAAAAAAATAAAATAAAATAAGTCGTCATTAGTTCCAGCGCCTACATGGGGCGATTCGATGGCTATGATGGTCGCAGCAGCAAATTACCAACCTAATTTGGGCACCGTAACTAATGTCTCCGGAGTAGCTTTTCAAATACAAAGAGAAGTCCAGTGATACAAGGTAAATATATTTCCTTTCATATAATTTATAGCTGCGCTTAATGATAAATATGATATCTTCTTGACAATTTTTTAAAAATATGATAGCTAGAACTTTTATTAGATAATCTTCAGAATATACATTGAACCCTTTTTTTTAAAAAGCGGTTGAGCGATATTCAGCCAAGCTTTTGCACACACAAAGTCTACCTTCTTGGGTTATTTTAAGGGTGAACTACCCTACATCTATTTGATGTATTCGGGATTTTACTCCTAAAATGCTTCCACTAAGACTTGAATCCAAGACCACAATGAGAAGAAGAAACTCATTTGCCATGTAAACCAAATTAATAAGGTAAGTTGAGAAACTACACTACATCACCAATTGACAGAAAATAAGGGAGACTGATAAGGGAAATTGGGACATTGAAAACTAATTGAGACTAATCATAAACAAATTGCATTTTAATTTACCAATATAACTATGATCCGACACTTTAATCTAATCCTAGTGACTCTTTCTTAAATTCGACCGACTCTTTATGTAGGTGTCTGCCATGATGCAATTAGGGGATTATTATGTATATCATTTAATGTGTAACCCATTTATATTCCCGTGGAGCCCAAAAAAAAACATTGAAATCAGTTTTACTTATACTTCGGCGGTAGCTTTGCTCGTTCCGTTGTATTACATTTTTGCATTACAGATTATAATGTAGTTAAGATATAATTAAATTTATGTAGGTGGTAATGACTTAATTAAAGTAATATGAATTGTATATATATCAAAAGTTAGTAAAGTTCACTTATGGCCACTATTTTCATTTGAATAGCTATTAATTCAATAACACTTCCCATTAGTTAATTTAGCAATCAACTAAAGTTTTACTCATGCAAACCATTGTCTAAAAAAAGGATATCATGAAGCTTTTACTCTTTATTTACCTTTATTGCATTTCAACTTTCTATTCTCTGTCGTGGAAAAAAAAAATTGGTACTATTATGTACAACAAGAATCCTAAAATTTGAGTCAATTCTACAACGGAGTCCTAAAACTTTGAATTCATGATTAATAAGTCTTAAAACTTGTCTTTGCTCTTAATGTTAGTCCCTTCGTTTGTTCGTTAGTCCCTTCGTTTGTTCCATCTATTTTTGATAGATGGAAAATTTATTGGTATTTTTTTATATTAATTTCCTTTTATTTTTTGTAGAAGTGGAATTGATATGGCACAGATAAGTGCCACATCACAAAGTCTAAAAATAAAAATGACTAGAGTTTAAAAAACAAGTCAAAAAATAGAGAGAGAGAGAGTGAGTGATCATTAAAGAGGAACAAGGAGTCGCCCCATTTGTCATTAGCAAGGTTTAGGAACTGTCACGGAGTCGCTTTGAGTGCAACAACCCTCGCCGGACTGCCAAAAAGGCTTGGTTGCCCTCACACAATGGTGGCAGCGACGTAACTCGCTACTACCTGAGAAGACTCAATTGGCCCTCGCATTAGTATCATTGTTGCCGTGGCTGCAGACCCATGGAACACCTTTATAACCAACCTCTCAAATTAGTTAACTCCAAACATTTGGCATGTGTATATAATAGATTGGATATGAAATGCTAAATTTCAGTTTCCAAATTGAAAATCCCTGCTTTCTAGCCAGTTGTGCCAACCTTGAGTGGTTGAGTTGCGTCTTTTCCTATTACGTAGCTATCCTTTCATATAGTATCTTATTTAATTTACTTTTGAATAATCAGTTGTGCAATATGAAGACATAACTCCCACTAGTAATGCATTAATATGTAGGTGCGGTGGCCAAGATCATTAAGGTTTTTTTTTTTTTAATTAGGTATAAGCTAAGACTAAATAACCTTCTAGAAGCTAGATAGTGTATTAAAATGCCACGTCTCTAGGACTCTAAGAGCAAGTTATCTATTTACAAGGTAATAGTTACACAATCAACAACGAACGATCACTTAACTTTACTAAACGTGATGGGATAGTCTTGCTTAATATATATGTACAGGATTAATGAAAAATAAAATAGATGCATACAAGATACGTTCTTTCATTGAATGCAGATATACTTAACATGTAACATAGTAGATTACATAATTACATAAATAATTCATAGATGCAGATCTCATAATGTTTTTTTTTTTTTTTTCTGATTATAACTATAGGTAACACGTAATCGAGAACGTGTCAACGAAACCGATTTTTTTAGTACCGCTTACGATAGATACGCTTGAGAATATGCTCGTCGAATGTGAAGGACCTTGCGACCGGATGACCAGCTCATCCGGTTTCTCAGAGGATAACCCGAAAGTCAAAGCAATCATTTTCCTTAAATTCCAAAAGTCAAGGAAATTACCGAATTACTAAATATAAAACCCCGACATTCCACCACGTGCTGCTGACGACGACAAAACCGCCACCTCGGCGAACTGGATTAGTCAAATTCAACGAGTGAGAGAGTGAATCTCTGCGCTTGTCTGAAAATCATCTCTTTCCTTCTCTCTCTCTCACTCTCTCTTTCTTCTGCCATTGTCGCAGGACCGCCTTGACTTTGATTCGCGCGAGCGCACGGCAGAAGATGAAGCTCCGTCGCCCTCCGCCTCCTCTTCTGGCCGCTCTAACGCTCGTCGCCGTAGCCAATCTCTCTGCCCCCGCCGTCTCGGCTGTCTCGCCTCGCTGCAAGGCGTGGCTCATCCAGTCCATCCCCACCGACATGCCCCTCCTCCGCCGCGTCCCCGGCGTCCTCTCCACCGGTGAGCGCCCCCCCTATCCCGTCGCAACGACTGCGTTTAGTCAGGTGCCGCGCTGCAGTTTGGTTTTAGAAAGCATGATCGGGGGAACGGAGTAGGAGAGACTGAGGTTGGCGTTAAAAAATGGATATTGTTAAGGTTACGTTTGTTTTGCAAAAGTGTCTCTTGTATACTTGCGAAAACGAATCAATGAAAACATGTTTACGTTATTTACGAAGATGTTTAGATATAAAATGTAATCAATGATGAAAATAGGTTTCATTGACTAGATACTTTCAAGTTATATAGGCAATCATTTATTGGTAAATGTTTTCCAAATTATTTGTTCTTTGCAATATAAATGGAGCTTAAATGTATTTGTTGGGAATAACGGATCCCCAAAAACCGAATTCGACACCGAATCGAACCCCTAAATCAATGCGAAAGACGAAACCGGAAAACAACACGCATCACCGATCTTAAAGCACACCACGGATTTGAGCGTACCTTTTAGCCACAGATTAAACACCGACGTTGATGGAGGAAGAGAAACGATCCTGTTCGATCCGAGGAAGCAAAATCCTTTCACATGCTTTACTGTTTTTCTTTTGAAGAAAACGGGAGAGAGAGGGAGAGTACGTTGAGAGAAAAAGAAAACGTATGTCTTTTCTAAAATAAAACAGTGCCTTTTTCTCTCTCTCTCCTCCCTTTTATACCTCTCCCCTTCCACGGGCCTTATTCCCGTGGGTCGGGCTTCCTGGGCCCAACTTGGGCGGATGGGCCTTAAGCCCAAAACCAATAAAGCCTTCATCTCCCACTCGCACATGGTGGGCCGAACAGTATTCTCTTTACCTCTCTTCAACATTCATACTGGTGAATAATCCGTGCGACCAAAGATACTTTGAGAGCTCGTTGCTATACATCTTAGGAATATATAGCAGCTCATAATGGGCATCACACTCCGAGTAGATTTAGTATGTAGTACCCTAGATCGATCGATCACATTTATATCTCCCTTGATCTCTTTTAAACATTATATATATATATATATATATATATATATATATATATATATATATATTGTATTCACAATTATAATTATCACAAAGACAGTTATAATTGGTCGACCGGTGAATACAAAACTACAATGTGATTCTCCAAAATCGATCTTCCTCTTTCCTTCAAACTCTTAATTTCAGTTCAGCTTGCTTTTCTAGAAATGTCCCATTAGATCGAATCACTCATGACCATTGGCAACATCCTAAGATAGCAAACACTAAATAGAAATCTTGAGAATAAGTAAGAGTCATGAGGGGACTAAGAAATTGAGGAACTCTCTTCCTCAAGAGTCTCACACGACATAAAAGTTGAGATCAAACTTTTGCCACTCTTATTGGTCGTCTCATGCATACGTAGTATGAAATACGTATTACGGTATTAACTCCTTTCTGAATGGGATTCTGAACAAGATTCAAGCAACTTTTGCATGATTGGATCTAATAGACTCATCTCAATGGAAAAGAGTCTCTGAATATTAACGAACTCAGAGAATTGGTTTTTAAATCTAAGACCCTTTCCAAGAATGTTCTCATCCTTTATGGGAAAATCCTGAGTTCTTTGTTCTTCTTCCCTTCAAGAAGAACGAAGATATCAATCCGACCAGGGCAAGTCATACGGGAATGAACCCAGAACATTTGGCTCTAGCTCAAAGGGAATGCTCAGAATTATTACAACAAGGCCTTATTGAAATTTCAGATTCTCAATGGGCTTGTGAAGCTTTTTATGTCAATAAGCGTGCTGAGCAAAACAGAGGAAAAATGAGATTGGTAATTAATTATCAACCTCTCAACCTCTTTCTCCAAGATGACAAATTCCCCTTACCATCCAGAGATTCTCTCTTTGCTGGTTTAACCAAAGCCCACATTTATTCCAAATTCGACCTCAAAGCCGGATTTTGGCAACTGGGTATTCATCCTGAAGACAGATCCAAGACAGGATTCTGTATTCCGAATCAGCACTTCCAGTGGAAAGTTCTTCCTTTTGGCCTAAAGGTAGCACCATCCCTCTTCCAAAAAGCCATGTGTCGTATTTTCCAGCCAATCTTGGCAAGTGCGGCCATATACATCGACGATATTCTGCTCTATAGCCCTGATGAACAGAGCCATTGTCAACTCCTTGAGAAATTTGCGGAAATTATAAAGCAACATGGAATTATGCTTTCTCAAAGGAAAATGAATATCGCCCAGACAGAAATTGAATTTCTTGGTATGCACCTCAACAAGGGTACATACTATCCAGGGCCACATATAGCTCAAGAATTATTGAAGTTTCCTGAAGATAACTTCACAATAAAACAAGTTCAGCAATTTCTGGGGATAATCAACTATCTCAGAGATTTTGTCCCCAATATTGCAAAGCTTTTGAGTCCTTTGCAATCCATGCTAAAAAAGAATTCCCCACCTTGGGGAAAAACTCAAACTAAAGCAGTCGCTGAGCTTAAAGAGATTATGCAGAATCTCCCACCACTTCAAATACCATCAACAGGTAAAAGAATCCTTCAAACTGACGCCAGTGATGAATACTGGGCAGCTGTTCTATTTGAAGAAATTGATGGTAAGAGACTCCTTTGTGCTCATAAGAGTGGAAAGTTTTCCCAAGCAGAAATGCATTACCATTCCACTTTCAAAGAAATCCTAGCAGTAAAAAATGGAATCAAGAAGTTTGAATTTCATCTCATCGGCCATCACTTCTTGGTAGAATTAGACATGGCATCTTTTCCTCAGATGACCAAGTTTAAACAGAAACAGATTCCAAACCCTCAACTGCTTCGATGGTCTGAATGGTTTTCAAAATACTCTTTTGAAACCAAACACATTCCTGGAAAAAAGAATGTGCTTGCTGACTTTTTGTCAAGACCTAAAGCACCAGCAGAGATCAACATGTACATCAAGAGACCTGCATTCCACATGCTCAATCACGGTGTCAAGTACAGGATTGAGAAGATCAAAGACTTGCCAAGCTGGAAATTTCCTCAGGAAATTATTCAGCAAATACTAATGATGATCTTGCGAAAACATGGAGAGCCTCATGTGGCAATGCCACACGGACCTTTCGATTCAACGGAGGTTCGATTCTTTATCCTTTCGGGCTCAATTACAATTATCCTTTTATTCATCCTCTTATCGGAAGGAAGATGATTTTCTGATCAGCTCAAAACGCTATTATGGTACTTAACCAATAAGTACTTAATAGCCATTGAAATTCCTACCAGAAGATTCATTGCCAATCTCACCAGGATATTCATGCTCGGAAGAAATGTCGAAAAAGAATGTGATAAGAATCTTTTAGAATTTCTAAACTGGTTCTATCATCCCACATGTTGGAAACAAGACTTGGAAAGAGAACGAGAACCATGACACCAAACCACGAAGTTCACACCATCCCGTTTTTTCGACGTCCATGGAATTTCTTTAGAAATAATGACAAGTATTCTCGATGCACCACTCGAAATAGGAACCACAGCCTATAAACCCCATTTGAACAAATGAGAAGCTCGGATTCACGAGATCTTATCCAAGATCCGTTAGATTTTGTGCACATGAATACCGAGAACTCCGGAGAATCCTATGCCAAGAAAACAAGACCATTCCCGAAGATGTCTGGAATAATGCACCCACTACATGGGATCATTATGACCTAGCACCAGAGGCTAAGGAAGCACTTGACCAGTACAGACAAGCTGCATCGTCCCAAGAGCATGAAATGACAAGCGAATACGACATTGTTCAGTCTACTCAAGACCCCTATGCACGATTTGGAGGACCTCTGTCCCAGAATCCCTACGACCAGGAACCTTCGTCTTCATCCCAACATATGAATACATCCTACTATGCACAACCCTCAAACTGGCCGCAGCCAAGCTTTCCTGACAACACTGCTGACAAAAACACAGACTGGGCAGCAGAAGAAGCATCCCATTGGGCTTATGAAGCATCCTCATCCCAAAGACTGAATCAGATCCTTTCGCCTCAAGATCTTGAAGCTCTTCAGCAGAAGTATGAAGCACACCTCCTAGAAGACAGCTCAGATGACGATTCAGTATGTAGCTACAATGCCCGTGACGGACGAGACCGTTGAGTCCGTACAATTTCACTGTAGCAAAGTACTGTTCACTTTTACTGTAGCACTAGGCTAGGAATGTACTTGTTCACGTACGATTCGTTCATAGTGTGCGAATAATTCCCTCCCGAAGGCTTTCGGCGTCTCTGTTTGTTTCTGGACCCGTGAGTTGGTCCCTGTGTGTCCTTGTCTACCTTTATTTGTCTATATAAGGCTTGGTTGTTGTATCGTTTTGGGCAGAGTCCCTTGAAGTAAAGGGTGTGCTTTGTGAAATTCCCTCTATGGCTTTCTAAAAATCCTCTTCTTCTCTAGCCTGGTATGATCCTTCGAGAAATGCAGCTTGGGTAGATTAGAAACGTTTCTGTCCTGGCATCCTCTGAGTGTCTCTAGGCTCTGAACTAAAGGGTTGAGTGGTCTTCTACTAAAAGGCTGTCCCTGAAGGGCTTGAACGGGAGTTGTTCGCCCAATGTGGGATGCATACCTGCAGGAAATTTACTCTCCTTCCCTGGTTCTAAGTCTAGGAGCGTATGTCTATACCTTTCAATACCGTACAGATGATAGTTCAGACATACCCAATGTCTAACTTGAATTCACGTATCTACTCATTCACAAAATTCATCAGAACTCACATCTGGCATCATAGACATATAAAGTAAAATATGTGGGTTATTTTACTTTCAGACATCTTTAGTATTATGTCCTCATCTTAACACTCAGTTAAGGCGACATACGTATTTTAAGCTTGCGCTCTCGATTATCACCTAGATAATAAGCTTAAAAACAGTCGCATCTCTATTTATCACACAGTAAATAGAGGCGATTACCCGTGTGAGTGGGCTAATCATATATCTGTCCGACATACTTCTCAACTTAAAATAATGCACTGAGCATTAAGATGCATAAAGATCATACTAAGGTTCATAGGCATTAATCAATGAAAAAACAAAATTTCATAAATGTGAACAACTCGGGGAAATTACAATTCAAGACATCGACTCTACGCAATCCTAGAGATTTTACATGACCACAAAACACATCTCTAGGTATTGGCTTTGTCATAGGATCGCCACCATTCTATGCGTAGATATGTACGCAAGTTCACATCCTTTCGTGCAACCATATCTTTTACAAAGTTATACTTGGTATCTATATGTTTGGTCTTGCCATGATACTTTGGATCTTTGGTGTACGCTATAGCTGCTTGGCTATCATAATTAACCAACAATGGATTTGCAGCTTTCTCAATAACACCTAAATGATCCAAAAATCTCTTAAGCCAAACTCCTTCTTGTATCGCTGCTGATAACGCCACGAACTCAGCTTCCATCGTGGACAAGGCTATGCACGTTTACTTCTTACTGCTCCATGATATTGCGCCATTGTTCAGTAAGAAAGCAAATCCAAAGGTAGATTTTCTTTCATCTAAATCTCCTCCCCAATCAGCATCTGAATAGCCTTCAAGTCGCAGATCCTTTCCTTGGTAATTCAACTTGAAATCAGCAGTTCCCTTCAGATACCTCAGTATTCTCTTGACGGCTTTCCAATGTGCTGGACTTGGATTGGATTGGTATCTACTCACAATTCCAACTGCAAAGCATATGTTGGGTCTTGTACACATCATAGCATACATCAAGCTCCCAACAGCACTAGCATAAGGAACATGTTTCATTTGTTCCTTCTCTTGTGGAGTCCCTAGACACAGTCTATGGCTCAATCCTTCACCTTTTGCAATAGGAGTGTCTATGGGTTTACAGTCTTGCATACGAAATTGTTCAAGAACCTTATTTATATAAGTTTCTTGCAAAAGAGACAGCGATCTCTTCGAACGATCTCTCGAAATCTTAACTCCAAGAATATACGCAGCCTCACCCATATCCTTCATCTCAAAGTTAGAAGACAACCATCTCTTTACAGTATTAACCAACTCCATATTACTTTCGGCAATCAGTATATCATCAACATATAATGATATGATCACAAATTGATCCTTGGATCTTTTGATATATACACAATGATCCTCATCAATCATTTTAAAATCATATGCCACTATGGCATTATGAAAACGTATATACCATTGTCTTGATGATTTGCTTAAGACCATATATCGACCTCAAAAGTCGACATACTTTTTCTTCTTGGCCTTTCACTATGAAACCAGTAGGTTGTTCCATATATATTTCTTCCTCTAATTCTCCATTAAGGAAAGCAGTCTTTACATCCATTTGATGTAACTCAAGATCCAGACTAGCTACTATTGTCAGAATAATGCGAATTGAGGTAAATCTTACTACAGGAGAAAACGTATCTTCATAATCAATTCCTTCCTGTTGATTATACCCTTTCGCCACAAGACGAGCCTTATGCCTTTCAATCGAGCCATCAGCCTTTCGCTTTATTTTGAGAACCCACTTGTTCCCAATAGCTCTGCGTCCCTTTGGAAGATTAACCAGTTCCCAAACTTGGTTTGATTTCATTGACTCCATTTCCTCTTCCATTGCATGAATCCACTTTTCCTTACTAGGGCAATTAAGAGCCTCATTGATATTTCTTGGCTCATCCTCATCTTGTGGAGCAACCATAAAAGTTTCCCCTTCAATGTCAAAACGTCGATGGGGAATACTTTGGCGACTTGTTCGCCGTATGGGAGATTGTACACTTTGCACATCATTCCCTATTATGCTTCCACTTGGATGAACTCCACTAATATCATTGTCTTGATCCAAGGTCTCAAATAGGGAGTAATCTTCCCCTATTTCGCCCTTCTTAGGAAACTCATCCTCTAAGAATGTGACATCTCGCGATTCAAATTCAGTTATACTCCCACTTTCCTGCTCACTAATGAACACATATCCTTTCGAGTGTTCTGAGTATCTTATTAAAATACTCTTCTTTCCTCTGGGACCCAATTTCCCAAACTTGTGAGAGGACTCATGTGTATAGGCAGCACAACCCCATGGCTTAAGAAAACTCAAGTCCGGTTTTCTACATGTCCATAACTCATATGGAGTGGAAGCAACTGATTTGGAATGCACCTGGTTAAGTATATACGCAGCAGTTAACAATGCATCACTCCAAAAGGTGATAGGCAAGTTAGCATGCGCCATCATGGACCTAACCATTTCTAGTAGGGTTCTGTTTCTTCTTTCCGCAACACCATTTTGTTGAGGAGTGTACGGAATAAACAACTGTCTTTCTATTCCTTTTTCATCACATAATTTTCTGAACTCATCAGATAAATATTCTCGACCTCGATCGGATCTCAATGCTTTTATTTTCTTATCTAATTGATTCTTTACAAGGTTCATAAACCTTTTGAAACAACTTATCGCTTCAGATTTATGAGAAATCAAATAGACATATCCGAATCGAGTATAATCATCAATAAAAGTGATGAAATAAACAGCCCCATGCCTTCCTTTCACATTCATTGGACCACAGACATCAGAATGGATTAAATGAAGAGGAAATTCAGCTCTTTTCCTTTTCCAAATGGTTTCCTTGTCGTTTTCCCTTCTAGCAATGCTTACATATGGACAAATCGACTTTTTCAATATTGCCCAACAAGCTCTCTTTGGCTAGTCTATTCATACGATGTTGGCCAATGTGACCAAGTCTAGCATGCCACACATTCACATCATTATCATATTTATTAGGAGACGTGAGAAGGAAATAACAAACATTAGCATTAACATAATCAATATCTAATACAATAAAACCATCCAAAAAATAACCACAACCATAGTAATTTGTCTCCAAAAACAAATTCACACCTCTACTACAGAAGTTCATATTAAAACCTAATTTCACCAACATTAATACAGACACTAAATTCCGACGAATCTCCGGAGCATACAACACATCATGAAGAAACAAAGTGCGTCCACCACGCATATTCAGTTGGCATGTGCCAATTCCTTTCACTTCAGCTCTGGAGTTGTTTCCCATATAGATCCACTTAGTTCCAGTTGGTACTCGTCGGAATTCCACGAAGGATCCTCTATCCTTCACTACATGGTCTGTCGCTCCTGAATCCACAGTCCACAAAGGATTAGACTCAGTTAAGAACACAGAACTCGACACATAAGCAAAGTTCTGAAAAGTACAAGGGGTGCATACCTTCTTTGGCTCACGACAGTCGTGAGCATAGTGACTCTTCTTGTTACAGTTGTAGCATTTCACCCTTGCAAGCTTTTTCATGCGAGGACGCTTCCCTCTTCCATGTTGGTTGAATTTGGGTTTCTTTCCTGAAGGACCTGCTTCTTCCTTGCCTTTCCCCTTATCAAACCAGTTAGGGCGCTTGCGCTTGGAGCTCGAAGCTCCATTTGAGCTAGAACCAGCATAATAGAGTTCAGCATCCGGCTTAGCCGCCAACAGGCGGTCCTCTTCTAGCTCAAGGTGACGCATTGCATCCTCAAAGGTTTTGATATTTTCATTATGAGTCAGGTGCACCTTCATATGCTCCCAACTCTGAGGCAAGGAACGAATCACTGCTTGCACTTGCTGCTCATCTGTGAGGACATGGCCAGCATCTTTAAGCTCAGTTATCATGTTTGACATCTTTCTAAGATGTTGCTTCATGGTCTGACCATGAGGCTTCTTATAAGAGTCAAACCTGATAATGAGCTGCCTCAATCTAGTCACCGAAGTATGACCATATCTAGCTGCTAATGCCTCCCACAATTCCTTGGCATTATCAAAACGCCGAAACTCTCGTATGACGTCATTTTCCATGCTCCTCAGCAACGTGATGCGAGTTAGAGAGTTCATTCTTTTTCACGCAGAAAAAGCTTCTTTGTTTCTTTTGTGCTGTGTAGTGGTTCCCTCTTCAGGTTCTACCATGGTCATGACAAGAGCCTCAAGTGCTTCTTGCTCTTCCAGCACATACTGGATTTTCATTTGCCAAATCTCATAGTTGTCTCCATTGAGCTTTTCACCTTTGTTCAGCTCGGCAACTATGCTCTTTGTGGCCGAAACCATTGATCTGAACAAATCAGACAAATATGCACGAATTATTAATGCCTATCATTTATGCATCCCTATTTACATAGACCCATCATATTAATGAATAATTTTAAGTACGGCTTCGAGAATCAAAAGGTTACTATGTTTTCAATCATCCTCCAAAAATCCTAACTTAAAACTATCATTAATATGATTGTCATATGCAAAATCTATTCTATGAAGCTACAAAAAACTTCTAAAACTACCCACAGCTAATTACCCATAGCAACCAGCAATAACAGAAAGCAACAGATAATTGACACACAATTAAAAACAGTAATGCTTTCAATTAACACAATTAGGTAGTAATCATTACATAATATGTCCACAAATCATACTTAACATATATCAGTCAATACAACTAACACAAAGTCAGCACACGAACTGGGAAAGATCCTCTTTTGTTCAATTTCTTGATCTTTTCCCTTGAAACAATACAGTAATATTCGTTTACAAAATCCATCACAATTTTCTTATAGGAAGCAGCTCCGTTGACATCTCATATGCGATTCAACACATCTTGCCATTCAGGTGGAAGAGTATTTATGAAAAATCGCACCATCTCTGATTGTGACATAGGACGACCATTCCATATGACCTGTTGAATTTTCCTATTGACTTCAATGATATGATCAATTAAGTCACCTCTCTCCCATCGATGATCGGGCCTCGGCTATCAACTCGAACTGACCTATCCTTTTGTTCATCAGAATCGCTGGCGAATAGGTGTGCGCAACCTTAGGGGAGGCATAGTTCCTGCAACAAATGCAGAACAAATAAGGGATCACATTATAATCCACATAGACTTAATTGAAAAAGAAACACATTCTTTTCCTTTTTTTTCTTTTTTTGGGTCAACGGTCAAAGTCAACAGTCGTCGGTCAACGGTCAGAGGGTCAACAGTCAACGGTCGTCGGTCGTCGGACCGGTTGGACCGGACGGATCGGTCGGGCCGATCGGACCGCTCGTGCGGACCAACGCACGTGCCGCGCACGTGCGGGGGATGACGTCACGCAGACGTCATCCGCACGTGCCTGGCACGTGCCTTCGTCAGCGAGTCGGGTCGGGTCTCCGGTCGGGTCGGGTCACCGGCCGGTGACCGTCCGGTGAAACGTCGTCGGTGATGACGTCATCGGTGACGTCATCCGAACGGTTACCGACCGTTGGATGACGTCACGGTGACGTCATCACGTGACATTAGCACGCGTCGGTCCGCGGACCGGTGCGTGCTGGTTCGCCCGCCAGCGGCGTGCACGCGCGGTCGCCCGACCGGGCGCGTGCGCAGACGCACCTTAGCCAATGCGGCGGGCGCTGTCGCGCCCACGCGCAGCGCCTTCCGACCGTACATGTGGGTGCGTGCGGCGGCGCCCGGCGGTGGTCAACATATCGCCGGACTCGTCTCGACGTCGCCCTTCTTCCTATGCAATCACAATTTGATTTTGACTTACGAAAACTCGGAAAAATGGCCGAAAAGCGCTCGGGTGTCGGGATTTTCGCCCCGATCCGTACGGCCGAAGTTCTTTTGCGAAAAATCAATCAAAAATCGTCAAATTGATCGGGAAAAACGTGAACTAGGGCTCTGATACCAATGTTGGGGATAACGGATCCCCAAAAACCGGATTCGACACCGAATCGAACCCCTAAATCAATGCGGAAGACGAAGCCCGGGAAAACAACACGCATCACCGATCCTAAAGCACACCACGGATTCGAGCATACCTTTTAGCCACAGATTAAACACCGATGTTGATGGAGGAAGAGAAACGGTCCTGTTCGATCCGAGGAAGCAAAATCCTTTCACGTGCTTTTTGTTTTTCTTTTGAAGAAAAAACGGGAGAGAGGGAGAGTACGTTGAGAGAAAAAGAAAACGTATGTCTTTTCTAAAATAAAACAGTGCATTTTTCTCTCTCTCTCCTCCCTTTTATACCTCTCCCCTTCCACGGGCCTTATTCCCGTGGGTCGGGCTTCCTGGGCCCAACTTGGGCGGATGGGCCTTAAGCCCAAAACCAATAAAGCCTTCAGTATTAATTGCTGATTGGGGTGACAAACGGTTTTAGCGGATGTGCTGCGGTGGTTGGCGGGAAATTCGACGAAGAAGCTGGACATCATAGCATACTATTGGCAGCTGAATGCTCGTCCTGATGATCCTACCTCCGGCGATTATGGTTACTCTCAGTCTGACATGCTCCGACTTGGGGCCAATTTGGGTCGCGGTGTTTACAAAGCCATCGAAGATGCCGCCGATCGGAATGTCACTATTAGGTAATTGTGGATAGCGCTTGCTCATGCCCTTTGCATATGCTGATTTGTGGGTGTAAAGTAGCCATTGGAGCTTTACCTTTGGGGTATTTCGCAAATGGCTAATCATGGCTACCTTTTAGTTTATATCTGGTAGTTTGTTTCATAACTTTTTTGCTCCTGCTCTTTCGTCACACTTTCTATTAACATGTCAAATAATTTCTTTTTCTAAGTTTCCGAAGCACATGTCAAGTAATTTGCTTAACGTGTTCTCCTGAGTAAAATCCCAGAAATCGTCTATCTTGGAGAACTGCACGAATTCTAAGTGATGCAATTTGATTTATATTTCACTTTGAGAAAGTAAAAGTACCTTTATTGGAGATTCCTAGTCCTCCAAAAGTTCCAAGGGAGCCTCAGGTAGGAGATTAATCCAATGGATGAAGATAGTGAACGACTGAACTGCCAGAATCACTTACCAAAGCAGTGAGAAAATCATTACTTTAAAGATGGTTGAAACCTGAAATTATGTGTGTAGAAAGAAAAGCAAAACGACCACTCATTTTCTTCAGGCTTCTGCTTTCATATTCACCATATCTATTAGAGATGTTCTCATTTACTTCTTGCAACATTAGCACACCTCTGAAAAATATGGAACTTCATCAGGCTTTTACATCACTCAGGAGCGCCTCCTGACTATGACAAAGAACCAAATGACCTTGCTTCAGGAAGGACAAACGTCAAGTCTGTAACTCTGTTATTTGCCAAATGGTGGGGATCAGGCATAATTCATACCAAAGTGTGGATATCAAATAATCAAGATGTTTATATTGGATCTGCAAACAACGATTGGAAGGCCCTTTCTCAGGTACACGCTTTACTTAAGAAGTCCTTTTCTCAGGAATATAGTTAGCCTTCTCTCCATTTTTTATTCGTGAGGATATCAATCCGACACTGGCTAAATAAATTGACTGAGCAAAAGAAAAGGTGTGGGTTCTCAGCTATAAGCGTCCCATTCTTGTTGGCAAGTAAGATCATAGAAGATTATGCCACATTTACGCCATATTAAGACATATTTCACCTCTTCAAGCTGTAGATTTGTTTGTGTATTCAAGCCATAGAGAAGAATTATAATGATCAAATCTTTACAGGTGAAGGAACTTGGAATATACCTTGTTAATTGTCCCAAAATAGCAAAGAAGGTTGAATCCTACAATGACAATTTGTGGAAACTTTCCTCTCTCAATGCTTCAGCTTACACAAAGAATGTCTGGGATCAACAATGGCAGATCACCAGAAAAGTTCCCTGTTGGTCACATTTCCTTGAACCTGACGAACGATGCAAGTATGACAAAAACATTCATATTGCACTTTTTCTTGTGCCTCTTTTGCCTGCATAATTTGAGATTTTGTGAATCGTTATGCTCTTCTTCTTCCTTTTCCCCTGGCATTTGGTTGTGTTGTTCATTTTCTTTGTTTCTCTGGGTGATAGAAAAGTTCATTTTCATTTCAGAAAGCATGTCTCTGCTTCATGGGATTTCGTGTTGTTTCACTTTTAGTCAAGGAATATCCCTTTTTGGTCTTTCAACCATCAGATTAACTCTAGGCCCAGGTCTGAAACTCCTGAGGTTATGCTGATTGATGAGTGATTCTGTTGTTTTTAGAGTTTTTGACGGATTTTTGATTTTCATCTTTATCGGAGTTCTTTCCAAGCCTTATCCCATTGGGTCGGATCAACTATAAATGTTTGCCAAATGTATCTTAAAAAATTATTCCTGGTGTTTGATATTTTCCAGTTTGTTATCTCCCAGATGATTGAATGATATGAGCACAGAAAAAGCAGAACAGTTCTTATGTATGGTAAATAGCTTTTAAAATAAGAAAAGTAGAGATCTCTGGATTGAAAGTAAGAGATTGGATTTTATTTTCAAATTGTTCACTTTGGAAATGCTATTCTGTGGGACTGATGAGTAAGCAGAAATTCTCCAGTGCATGGTACATAGCCTTTAAAAGAAGAAAGGAGTTTCTAAAATAAGAGACAAGGACAAGATTTGCTCCCTTGAGGACTTCTAGTTGGATGCCTGTCTATAACTGGATAGAAATGGCTGACTCTAGTTTGGCAACTCCAATGCTTAGACTTGGTCGCATGCTTCTGTCAAAACGTTATTCTCAAATTTGAAATCAGCAGCTTATTCTCGGTCTGATGTTAGCCAGTGATGTGGTGTTGTAACCATTCGATCAGTTTGGTGCTCAACTGAAGGGTTTTGCGCTCAATTTGCTTTCAATTCACTTGCCATCATAATGATCTGGTGAAGGTTGATGTTAACATTTTCCAAGTCCTCTTGTTGATATAAGCAAATATGTCATGGCAGGTCGCCTCTTCCTCGATCTGTGGAGGTTCCTCATGTAGCAGGCTATCCAGTCCTGTCACATCCTCACATGTTTCGGCTTCCATTAGATACTCCTGGACGTAATCATACATCTTCACAATATCAACATAGCTATCTTTCTTTTGCTCCTCCAGAGGTAACTTGTCCAAGAACTATCTATTTAACATTTTTAATTTTGTCTTAACATAGAAAGTAAGAATTGCAATTGGACATCATCAAAACATTAGCCATTACAGGTTAGACTTTTTTCATCCTAGAATCGTTTGTTGAATCAAAGGATAAAAAATGAATGGTTGCATCTTAAGTTTAGTTTATTAAGTTTGTTGATTTGCCACATCACAGTTCCTGTGTCTATTTACCCAATTAAAATTTAACTAATCGACCCAGTCTAGTTGCTATTGTCTTCTCTCTGATATATTAGCAAGTAAACTTTTTCAGTGTGTATTCCTTCATGAATACTGAGGGTGCTCAACATTTAAGTTGATTAAATCACATTGCGATTGCTCTACTGATCCTTTTGGGGGATCCCATAAATTTCATCTTTCAAGCTTCTATCTTGCAGCTGTCATTTGGCAAGTACCAGGCTGACGAGCAGGCATGGGTCGACACAATAAAATCAGTTGGAAGTGGAGGCACCGTTAGGATCAGCACAATGGATTGGCTTGGTCAATCACAATATATTGACCAAACTGTTTATTGGTCACCCCTTTCTTCTGCTGTGTCAGAGGTATTCTCCTTTCTTGCGACAGTTGCTGCCCTTGTTTGTACATGTGAATCTAAATCGACAGATACACGTCAATATGGTTTTCATTTGAAATCATTTTGTCTTGCATCTACCAGATTCCATTTTTCCTTTTTATGGAGATGGACTGTGATTTGCATGAATATTTAAACAGTGGATACTAGGTCTGATGGCTGGTCATTGGCTTCTTGTTTTTGAGTTATCTCGCATGCTCGGAACAGATAAATGAAAAGCTTTTAGCTTGTTGTAAGCAGTAGAATTTCCTGCTATCGCCATTTGCTGCTTTGGTTTCAAAATGATTGAAGGAAAATGCGGAAAGCCTTTGCTGTGATGAAGAACTACTTACTGACAGAATGGGTTGATGACACTGGCTT
Organism: Eucalyptus dawsonii; assembly: GCA_016097615.1. Lineage (NCBI taxonomy): Eukaryota > Viridiplantae > Streptophyta > Magnoliopsida > Myrtales > Myrtaceae > Eucalyptus > Eucalyptus dawsonii. The sequence goes on from CM027873.1 coordinate 57,391,495, forward strand.
TTTGTGATTTATCTCTATTGACCAACTTTATTTCTTCCCATATGTTGTTACTGGGAACATATTTTCTGAGGTCACTATAATTTTCAGGTTGTCTTTTCCAAGCATGCCAAAGTGAAGATATTGGTAGCATATGGGGCACATTTCATAAACAACACTGACGTTTACCTGAAATCTCTCCTCTATTCCAATGTCCTTTGCTCCTCTTCAAAGTACAACAATTGTTCTGGCAAAGTTGAGATCAAGTACTACATAGTGCCGGGTTTTAACGCGACTGGAGCTGCGATCAGCAATGGGACCAGCACTGGGAATAAGTATCCTGGTCGCACTCGGGTCAACCATGGGAAGTATGCTGTCAGTGATGTGAGAGCCCACATTGGAACGAGCAACCTCTTGTGGGACTACTTCTATACTACTGCTGGTGTCAGCTTCGGGACGTATGACCAGGACATAGTTTCGCAGCTTCAAGAAGTCTTCGATGCTGATTGGGATTCACCGTATGCTGTTCCTGTGGGAGAGTTTGAGGAAGGGCACTCGTTTTCGGGCTGACTAGTGCCTGCACACAAGGTATGGACCGGCTACAATTAGCATGGAAAGGGGCACGACGACAATCAAATTAAGTCTTCTAATGCGAAGGGCACAGCCAATAGAGTTCCGCCTTATCTTGAGACGAGGACATTGTTCGGACTTAATTTTACCAGAATGATTTACACCTTGTAATCTCAAACTAAAGCTATTGGTATCTCCTCCTTGATGATGATAGCAAAGGAAGAGGCAGCTTCATTGCTTGTATACATTATCTCGACAGAGTGCATTTCTTGAAGCTACACCAAAATCATCAACAAGAGATGAAAGCGGGTAGAACTTGTTAAGAATGTAGAGTTGACACTATCCGAACATGAAATACTAGAGGACATGCACGAATTTGCAGAAGTCATATAGAAAAGTTTAAGGCATATTTTTACTAGAAGTCTTAAAACTTATTAGGAAAGTGCAATTGAGTCAAAAAACTTATAAAAATGTACAATAAAATTCTAAAACTTATTAAATTGATACAATTAAGTTATTTCGTTAATTTTTTTTTCATTATTATTTTCTTTAAATACGTGGTGATGACGTGGCTCAAATGTCGTTTTGATCCAAATCTAATTTTAATGCAATTTTAATATAAATTCAAATAAAATGAGCTAAGAAAAAAAGGTTAGAAGCAGCTCTAGCAACTGCCCTCACCATCGTTGGGAAGGGCCAGCAATGGTGGGGAAATGGTCAACGAGGGTCTAGGCGAGGGTCATCGGCCGGTGGCCGGTGGCCGGGGACCGAATCGACTGGATCATTGTTGGGTAGGCCTTATGGTCCAGATCTTAGACTGGATCAGACCGGTCCTGATAAGCATAGATGACGAAAGCCCAATCTGAGTTCTCGTACAATTACGGCTCGGATAATAAGGACGCGTTTGTTTGCGTTTCTGTTTAAAAATTGTTCCAGGAAACAGAAATAGAAAAAAGTGTTTCTGTTCCGGGGAACAATTTCTGAACAAAAAAACGCGTTTGGTAACTGTATAAAATTTTTGTTTCTGGAATAGAAAAAGAACAGAAACACGTTTGGTAACTGTAAAAAATTTCTGTTTCTGGAATAGAAAAAGAACAGAAACACGTTTGGTAATGTACAAAATTTCTGTTCCAATTTTTTTTCAATTGTTTCTTTTAATAAAGTGTAAACTTGGTATTAAATTATCATTCTCATGAAATGTTCATCAATTTAATTTTGTTCATATTCAGTGAAAACAAACATTCTAAACTTGATCATATTTGCTTACTTGGAAGAAATTTTTTTAAGTTTGTACCAAAATTTTCCCATTTGTTTTTTTTTTTAATAAAGTGTAAACTTGGTTTTGAATTCTCATTATCATAAAATGCTCTTCAATTTAATTTTATTCATGGTGAGTAAAGTCAAACATTTTGAACATAGTTATAAGTGCATACTTTGAAGAAAATTTTATAAATAAACTTTGTACCAAATTTTTCTCACGTGCCTTTTTTTTCAATAAAGTGTAAACTTAATATTATTACTCTAATGAAATGCTCATCAATTTAATTTTGTTCATGATGGGTGAAGACAAACATTCTAAACATAGTCATATGCATACTTGGAACAAAATTTCGTAAGTAAATTTGTACAATAAGAGCTAGCTAAAAGAAGAATATCTTATAGATCTCTACATAGACCCTTTCATACATAACATCACAATAATGAAGTAATATAGTTCATTGTTCAACTTCATCACATTGAATTTGATAAGTGAGTACTTAAAAACAAAATTACAAAAGTCGGAAACACAAAATCATGAAATCTCAGGCCTATTATGATCTCTCGCCATTTTATTTGCAATCCTTGTCCTAAGCATGTTTATTCCAAGTGCATCATATGTATCATCTGCAACCTCAGGACAAAGAGGCAAAGATAGTTCTCAATTTCTGCAGGCATGTCATAGTTGATCACATGTTGAATGTCAGGAAAGTCCAACCCCTTTGAAGCAACATCTGTGGCAACCAAGACATCTTTCATGCCTGCCTTAAACGATGAAATAGCATATTCTCTCTCTTCCTGGTCTTTGCCACCATGAATAGCCACTGCTTCAACTCCTTTCAAAAGTAGATACTCATGAATGTCATCCACATCGGCCTTGTTTTCACAGAATATAAGGATAGGGGGTGGAGTTTTCTGAAGGCACTCAAGAAGGTAAACAATTTTTGCCTCCCGTTTGACATACTCGACCTCCGAATGACATCAAGATTTGCAGCACCTGCTCTTCCCACATTGATGACGTGACAGCTTCACCAGAGCACTTCTTGCAAAAGTCATTAACTATTTAGATAAGCAAAAGTGAGAAAACAAAAGCATTAGCAGGAAATGGATAACACTTACTTCCATTCCTGAATGCACATTCACCCAGATGCGAGGATTGAATGAAGTTGCAAGTTTCCGCATAATTTGAGATTCTGGCTCACTAAAAGGACCAGTTCCTGGATTTTCTTCATATGGATCATAATCCTAAAATCAAAGAAACTTTGAGAATCAGAAGAACATTTCACAAGAGAACAAAGGTTGAACGTGCATTGAAGTTCATATTAAGTGCTAGAATGTCCCTGCAGTGAAAATTTACTAAATGTAATCTCAATGATAAGAAACAGCTAGGATAAACAACACGTAAAGGAAAGATATGAAGTTGAGCCATTCCATTGCAGCATATAAATTACATAACCAGACGATGGTATAAGACAAACCTTCTCCTTTTTGCCCCAATCTACACTCCAATTTCTGTTCAGGTCAACTCCTCTCCCGTTAAAAAATTGAAACGGATGTAAATTCTTTTTCTTAGAAAAATATATGAGTCTCGAAGACATCAGAATTATACAATACCATTTCTCCTTTCACAAAGATCTCCCGCTTCAACAAGTCTACGGCCATTTACGTTCTCCATTGGGACTACCTAGTATGAAATGGAACTTCAAGAATATAAGTTTCACTGCGATTTCTCAAAACAAGAATATGTTCTGCGAAAATTTAGGAAAGAGTGCAAGATGAAGAATCTTGGTTCGGTGAAATCCCATATCCTCGGACAAAGAGGCAAAGATAAGAACTCAAAAAGCAATCTCAATCAATGTCCCATGCCTCGCTATTTAACCTTTGAGCTAGCATTGACCATTGGAATCCAAATGGTGCACATAGAACTCAAGCAAAAACATAGAGCACTGAGAACACAAATATGCTCGACTTAAGCACTATTGAGTTTTTTCAATGCAGATTATTGAAGATTCGATGTAGTTGCTTCAAAGTAGGGATAACATTTAGTATTTGGCAGTTTCACGTCTGCTGTCCACTAATAACTTCCTACCAATAGCAAACCAATCAACTTGCCAATGCATGATCATACGCCAACGATTCTGAGATAGAATTACTCAGAGACAGCCAGATGTTGTGGAAAGCAGTGTACAAGTTCAAAAGGTATAAAAGGATGAATTAAAGGATTTTACCTGCAATTACAAGGTTCATCTTTTTCTTTGCCAGCATATCCTTCAATCTACCAGGAGTAGCAACAACAATGTGCACTCCCTTCCTCACAACCTCCACCTGCGACCGCATATCCACTCCGCCAATACATAGCAGAGCCCTCAACACTGGATATCCGGCCTCTCTCAATGGAACCAAAAACTGCTCCACAACTTCATATGTTTGTCTCGTGAGCTCTCTTGAAGGGCAGACAACCAATCCGAACGGTCCTTCACCGTGAGCAATGGGCATCATCATCTCCTCCTGAAGAGCAATCATGATCATCAGCAACACGAAAACCAAAGTCTTCCCCGACCCCGTGAATGCAATCCCTATCATATCTCTGCCCGCCAAGACCACCGGAAGACCCTGCATCGGCTGCACAATCCCCTTCGCTTTCAACTTCTTCAAAATAGGGTCTGCAAACCTCATATCCTTAAAATTCTTTATTGGCGGCAGAATTTCTCCGCGCAGAAGTGTGTGAAACCCTAATCTGATGTTACTCGGGCAGCGATGTCCGGAGCTATAGAACCGGTTGAGCACTTGCCCCTTGAAGAATCAAACGGATCGAGGAGATAGTACCCGGAGTGATGGGCGGAGCGCGGCGAATTGCTTCGATGGCCGAGCAGGAGAGCGGAACGGCGGCGGTGGTGGCGAGAGAACCGGCGAAGGCGGCGACGCTCTGCTAGAGCAAGTGGGGAGAGAATGAGAAATGGAGATTGGATACAGGAGACTGGAGATTCGTACCACGAGTAGAGCAGGGCTCGCTACAAGCAAACGCTCGAGCGAGCTGCTCATCTGGGCAAGCGTGCTGGTCCAGATCTCGGGCAGAATCTGCTCTCGAGCCTCGCCCAGATCTGTGAGACTCGCTCGAGCAAGCGTCTCGCAGATCTGGGCAAGTGCTGGCTCGAGCGAGCCCTCACACTCGAGCTCCAACCAGCCATCGCCCAGATCTGCGAGGGGTGGCTCTCGCCGAAGTGAAGACAATCGGTGAAGGAGGAGCAGTGACCACGTTTACCTGGTGAAGGAGCAGCGGCTGTCGAGACAGAGGCCGCTGTCGGCGCCGGAGAAGACGATGGAATTCTCTGCTCGCAGGAGGAGACGCTCGTCGCAGGTCGCAGGAGGAGAAGCTCGTCGCAGCTCGCCGGAGGAGAAGCTCGTCGCTCGTCGCTCGTCGCAGGAGGAGAAGCTCGTCGCGGGGGGGAGAGAAGAGGCGCTGTTCGAGCACTATCCAAGAAATAAAAAAGGAACACAATTTTGTTCCTTTTTTGTTTCTGATTTGTGTTTCAGAAACAAGAAACACAAAATTTGTGTTTCTTGTTTCTGTTTCTTTTTTTTATTCCTAGGAACAAAAGAACAAAAAAGGAATAGAAACGCACCTAAACGCTTTCTGTTCCTTTTTTGTTCCCAGGAACAAAAAAAAACAGAAAAAGTGTTTAAAAACAGAAAAAACAAATACAAACAAACAGGCCCTAACCTTACTGAACGGCTGCTTGACCTTTGCTCTGCTCTGTTCTTCTCTTTTTGCCTTCTCAGTGCGCATCGTTCAGTGTTTAGCCGTTTGCTTCTCATTTTGAGGGGGAGGCCGGAGCGACGGGTTCAGCCATTGCTTCAGAGAAAACGCCCTTCGAAAACCTTTTTATAGAGCGTTCAAACAACAACAAGGGAAATTTAAAGGGAAATTGATTCAAATGTTATTTTTACAAATGGTCACCAATTATTTTATCAAAATTAATTACTTGATATTTTTTCTGAGTATATATATAAGGGAAATTTACGAAAAAAATCTTAAATCTTTTGCAATTTTATCACTTCAATCATAAACATTTTTTTTACCAATTTAGTTCTAAATCTTTTGCAATTGTGCAAATTCAGTTTATTGGCACATTTTTTTTACCAATTTAATTTTAAATATTTTGCAATTGTGCCAATTCGGTCTATCCAATCAAATTCGACCAGCTAGCACTACTTAAACGCCTCGCATTGAACTGACAAAATAAAAATTAAAACTGAATTGGTAAAATTGCAAAAAGTTTAAGATTTTTTTGATAATTTTTCCTATATGTAAAAGTTATCGATGATGATTGAAATAGACAATTTTTATATGTTCCTTGATTTCTGCATAGTATTTACGGTCGCTGTCCTCTTCCCTTTTTTGGCATTCTCCTCTCTCATCGACAGTAGTCACTATTTTTATCCGTGACTAACCGATTATTTGGATGAAACTAGCCACAATCATAAGTTCCAAAAGCATGAAACTGCTTTTATCACTTGGTCAATTCCATTGCGGGTTTAAATTCCTTTTGATGGTCTTATATTAATCAATTTTGTACCCTTGTTTTGAATGGATGAGTCGATTATGGAAGTTAATCATATCAACGGCCCAGATTAAAGATAAGGAAAAGGTTTTGCTACTGCCCAATGAATAATCATTCCCACCATTATAATTACACATTTTAATGGCCAAGAAAAAACAGGAGAACGAGAAAAAAATCAAAATACTCGTATTCCTCTACCCCCATTCAGCGCCATCTTCTCTTCTCCAACGACAGACTATTAACGACGGTCGGACTTTCGGAGATTACCATAACGTCGACCTCGCCCGAATCACGTTTCTTGGAATAGGGGCTTAGCATCATCGCAAGAACGCCATTGAATTCTTTTTTGACTGTTCTTGTTTCTTGACGGTTCTTCTTTATTGAAAGTGAGAATGAGCTAGCGAGGCGCTTCTCTACTTTTCTAAATATGGAAGAAACAAGGCGACGAGGGCGTAACCGACCTGTCCCTCGGCATTGTTCTCCGACGATGACGATGTCCCCTTGGCAAAAGGGGCCACCCGTTCTCTTTCTTAAATCGTTCTGATCAGGACAAGTGGGGTTGATTTGTTTGCATCCACCACAACAATGTCAGCATCGTGGGTCCGGAACGGGACTCTGGGAGTCGTCGATGGAGGCAGGTCTGGCCAGAGTTGGCTTCATCCTCCGTGGAGTTAGCATCGATTCAGTCAATGAACATGGGGCCGCTGGCTCGTCCGTCCGCGAAGATGGAGCCAGATCTGCCACTTGCAAGATGATAAGATACATGTCAACTTCTTTCTGATGGATCAAGGGAGGGAGAGAGTGTTGGAGCGAGAGAGACCGAGTTGTGAGACAAAGCGGAGAGGCGATCTTCGGCGTCGGGGATGGCGGACCAAATGGTGCGGCAAAGAGCAAGAACAGGAGAGGCATGGGGCGGACCAAATGGTGCGGCAAAGAGCAAGAACAGGAGAGGCATGGTTTGGTTAAGGCAGTGTATTGTGGATGACGGGTCATGTTTCGTGTTAAATTCGCATGTGAAGGAACGCCCTGTCCGAACATATCTGCCCTTGGGAAGAGCACTATAACTACTAGAAGGTTACATAAACCCAGTGGTATATGACCCTCCACTTTTCACTTCTCTAATTTAATTTCAAAAACCTAAAAGTTAGAACTACGATGATAGCAAACTTAAAAAGACTCGATCAGATTCGAAAACTTCTAATCTAGACTCGGAGAAGAGCGTCTCGATCACTCGGACATCTTCACCGCAAAACGAAATGAGCTTGCATGCATCCAAATCTGCTCATCTATCATCCGTAAGCCCAAGCATAGCGAAAATGATGTACTTTTCAGTTTGGATTAACTAATGCTCGACCATTTTCTATTCATCTGTCAACGTAACTCCAAGAAGGGCGATACATACAGACCGACCAAGACTCCAGAGCACGCATAATTACAAGTTGACATCTTTCATGGGAGTCGTACATGTTCACTTCCTAGCACGAACATCCGAAGGCGGGTCGTGGGTGGTGACTCCGTTCCCGACCCTGGCGCGTCCCTCCCTCGTGTTCCTTATCTTTGTAGAAGACGTAGTAGCCCGCCGCCGCCACCAGGAGGATCCCGCCGACCGCCATCGCCCCCGGGCTCATCGGCATGTTCCTCCCTCCCACCCTGGCCCTGTGCGCATCGTTCACCGCCATCTGCCCTCCCTCCCTCCCTCCCTCTCTCTCTCTCTCTCTCTCTCTCTCAAGAGTACTCACCGACCTGAGGTTGATGAAACGAAAGAAAGGCGATACCGGTCTGATCAATGGGGAAGGCACCCGACACGTTTATGTAGGTGTCGAGCGGACGTGACACGTGCCGGCGGCGCGTGTTCGTGTCCTTACAAGCGTCGTTCTTTAGGGTTCGTATGTAGCAGCATGGTCGCGACCTGTTGTTTCTGCATGATACAGTGCATATCTATTCCACGCAATTTAGGTTGAACGGGCGTCGGATGGTGATGATGGGTCATCTTTAGCTGCAGGCATCTTTTGCAATATGTGTCATTAATTATTGTTTGTTTTTCTTTGGTTATTTGATGATATAATAGAGCACTTTCTTGTTCTTTCAATCAAATAGAACGGGAAGATATCATAAATTTTTTTTGGTCCATCTCCGAAAAATCGCAAATGATTCGCGGTCTCGAAAGAATTTTTTAGATTATCGATGTTGAATAAAATTCGGAAAAAGTCAAAACTCCATGGAAAAATAATTGAAATAGAAAGCTCCAATCATGGTTTTGAAAATGGATCGCCGCTAGCATAACGATGGCTATAAGAAGTAAAAGATCAGTTCAATGGCCAGATCTCTTGTTCCGCTAATCCTCAGGTAAGTTATGAACGCTTCTCTTTCAAGTTGCCCTCTGAAAATGCACATGAATTAATTCAAATTTCTAAAATTATAAACAAATAGATGCTTCAGATGAACAAAGGCTATACATATATTATCTTTATCAGGCTTTTTAAGCATGGAAATACTACTTAAATAACTAAAAACAAATTACGCTCGATTTATTTGTAACCGTTGATTGCTTTTGTTCCTCTCTAGAAGAATTTCTAGGTCGATTCCTCTGTCTTTCTCCACGCTTTAAAGCACCGTCATTTGGAAATTCTAGTTTTTTTGCGAATGTGCTGTCTAATTTTTTTCTCTATGAGGATATAATTGGTTTTCGGGCCTCAGATTACTGAATACTAAACTACTTTGGTAATAATTTATTTGTGAGTCGATATTTCTTTATTCGTAATATACAAAGAACGTAAATTAATTAAGTTTTAGGCTCTCCTATGATAAAGTAGAGTGTTTTTGAGAAGCCTATTTGAAAACTCAACTTGGATTTGAGATATGCTTGAATTTTATTTAGTATTATTTCGAGTTTGAAATAGGGTCAGGCCTTCCAAGTCCATCTCATTGTAATATCCAACTAAGATAAATTAGTAAAAAATTGTAAGCATTTCACGCCAGAGGGAAATGAATAATTTTTTAGTTTAACTCAATTACTTAACATTTGTCTGAATCTATTAGCATGAGATTACTTCAAAAAAACGTATTTACAAAATATAACACGAGACACTTCTTAAGAGCAAGACAAAATTTTTACAACTATTAATCTAACTATATAAAATAAGATAATTTTATTTCATAAATTGCAGTTCATGTATTTACATGATGAAGCTGAATATTGTGCCTTGAATTGTTCTTTTGATGATATAACATGAGACACATTATCGACAATGCACATGATCATAATTACACTGCATAAATTGTTAATTTTGATAAATTTCAAGTATTATATTGATGCATTAATATTAGAAGTGTTAAAATGGGTCATAGACCTATATATGACCCATTTAAATCATAAATGGGTCATATATGGGTCACTTGTTTTTGACAAAAAGTAGTTAAATTGGTAGACTTAAGATAGGTGAGTCTTAAGTGGGTTTTAAATGGGTTGGGTTGATAACCCATTTTCAACCAAAATCTTATAATCTCTCTCTTCCCTCTTTAATTTTATAAAATAATTTTTTTATAAAAATCGAAATTATAATTTTTTATTTTAATTTTCTCTTTCCTTTTTCTTTTTTTTTCTTTCTCCTTCCTCCTTCTGGGTCATCGGCAAGGCGATGGCTGGCGACTGGCCAGGCGAGCCTTGAGCTCGCCGACGTCAAGCAAGCTCTAGCTTGCCTGTGTCAAGCGAGGCTCGAGCCTCGCTAGTTCTGGCGAGGGGCGAGCTCGAGCTCGCCCTATTCTAACAAGGTGGAGGCCTCGCCGACGTCTGGCAAGGCTCGAGCCTCGCCTCGTGGCCGATCACCGGCCGTCGTCGTGGCCCGTGGTGGTCCAAAGAAGAAGAAGAAGAAAAAGAAAATTATATTTAAAAAATAATTAATTTTTAATTTTTAAAAAATAAAAAATAATTAAATTTTGATTTTTTAAAATAATTATTTTAAAAATTATAAAATTTATCCATTAAATTTGTGTTGTATAAAAATATTTTAGCAATACCATTTAAAAAAATAATATATATATATATATATATATATATATAAGCTATAATCTTTAAAAAAAATACATAGGAATAAGTTTTTATTAATGGATTGGGTCAAATATGGGTTGAGTATGGGTCGGGTCGGGTATGGGTTGGAAAATTTACATTAGGCATAAATTAATCATACATGGGTTAATGGGACAATTTGGGTCGGACCGTTAATGACCCGACCTAATCCACCCATTCAACACCTCTAATTAATATGTAGGTACAGTGGCTAAGATCGTTAAGGTTCTTTTTTGTTTAATTAAGCATAAGCTAAGACTAAAGACGCGCATGATAATATTTTTATTTCTCTATTTCATTTGCATTTCTCGCATTTCTAAAACGGGTTTAACGTAAATCGCTTTAATACAATTTGATTTTTTTATTTCTAACAAATTTCTATTTTATAAATAAATTTGAAAATCAAAAACTAAAATTTTTAACTTCTCGTTCTAAAATAGAAATTAAGAAATCAATTTTTGGCCGTAAATCAATTTCTATTTCAAAATTTTTTCATTATGCAGATCCTAAATAACCTTTAGAAACTAGATAGTGTTTTAAATATTACAACTTCTCTAGAACTCTAGGAGTAGGTTATCCAACTATAAGGCAATAGTTACACAATCAACGATAGACGTTCACTTTGCAAAACATGATGGAATAGTTTTGCTTGATATATGTGTATAGGATTAATGAAAAATAAAATAGTATACTAGTTACATTCTCCGATTGAATGCAAATATGCTTAACACGTAATATAGTCGATTGTACAATTATATAAATAATTAATAGATGCAGATCTCATAAATTTTTTTTTTTTTTGGCTGATTATAGTTATAGGTAGCACGTAACCGAGCACGTGTCAACGAACTCAATTTTTTTAGCGATCGGATGACCAGCTCATCCGGTTTCTCAGAGGATTACCCCGAGCGTCAAGCAATCAATTTCCTTAAATTCCAAAAGTCAAGAAAAGGAAATTACCAAATTACTAAAAATTAAACCCCAAAATTTCACCACGTGCTGACGACGGTAAAATCGCCACCTCGGCGAACTCGAAAAGTCAAATCAACGAGGGAATCTCTGCGCTTGTTCGAAAATCCATTCTTTCCTTCTCTCTCTCTCTCTCTCTCTCTCTCTCTCTCTATTTCTTCCGCCATCGTCGCAGGACCGCCTTGACTTCGATTCGAATCGAACCCGGAAGATGAAGAAGCTCCGTCGCCCTCCGCCTATTCTTCTGGCCGCGCTGGCGCTCGTCGCCGTGGGCAACCTCTCTGCCCCCGCCGTCTCGGCTGGCTCGCCGCCTCGCTGCAAGGCGTGGCTCGTCCAGTCCATCCCCACCGACATGCCCCTCCTCCGCCGCGTCCCCGGCGTCCTCTCCACCGGTAAGCGCCCCCCCTCTTCCGCCACAACGACTGCGTTTTGCTGAGTAATGCGCTGCGGTTTGGTTTCAGAAAGCATGGTTGGAGGAACAGAGTAGGAGAGGCTGAGGTTGGTGTTAAAAATTGGATAGGCTAGGCTTGTTTGAAAATGAATGGTTTGGAAAGTGTTTTTTGATGATTTTTGGCGTTAAAAATTGGATACAAGCAATCATTTTTCGGGCAAGTGTTTTCCAAATCATTTGTTCTTCGCGAAATAAGCGGAGCTTAAATGTATTAGTTGTTGATTGGGTTGACGAATGGTTTAGCGGATGTGCTGCGGTGGTTGGCGGGGAACTCGACGAAGAAGCTGGACATCATAGCGCAGTATTGGCAGCTGAATGCTCGTCCTGATGATCCTCACTCTGGCGATTATGGTTACTCTCAGTCTGATATGCTCCGATTCGGGGCTGACTTGGGTCGCGGTGTTTACAAAGCCATCGAAGATGCTGCTGATCGGAATGTCACTATCAGGTAATTGCAGATGGTGCTTGCTCATGCCCTTTGCATATGCTGATTTGTGGGTGTAAAGTAGCCATTGGAGCTTTACCTTTGGGGTATTTCGCAAATGGCTAATCATGGCTACCTTTTAGTTTTTATCTGGTGGTTTGTTTCATAATTTTTTTGCTCCTGCTCTTTAGTCACACTTTCTGTTAACATGTCAAATAATTTCTTTTTCTAAGTTTCCAAAGCACATGTTAGGTAATTTGCTTAACGTGTTCTCCTGAGTAAAATCCCAGAAATCGTCTATCTTGGAGAACTGCACGAATTCTAAGTGATGCAATTTGATGTGTATTTCACTTTGAGAAAGTAGAAGTACCTTTATTGGAGATTCCTAGTCCTCCAAAAGTTCCAGGGGAGCCTCATGCAGGAGATTAATCCGATGGATGAAGATAGTGAATGACTGTAGTGCCAGAATCACTTACCAAAGCAGTGAGAAAATCATTACCTTAGAGATGCTTGAAGCCTGATATTAAGTGTGTAGAAAGTAAAGCAAAATGATTGGACTCCTTTTCTTGAGGCTTCTGCTTTCATATTTATCATATCTATTATAGATTCTCATTTACTTCTTGCAACATTAGCCCACCTCTGAAAAATATTAAACTTCATCAGGCTTTTACAGCACTCAGGAGTGTATCCTGACTATGACAAAGAACCAAATGACCTTGCTTCAGGAAGGACGAACGTCAAGTCTGTAACTCTGTTATTTGCCAAATGGTGGGGATCAGGCATCGTTCATGCCAAAGTGTGGATATCAGATAATCGAGATGTTTATATTGGATCTGCAAACAATGATTGGAAGTCCCTTTCTCAGGTACACACTTTACTTAAGAAGTCCCTTTCTCATGAATATAGTATAGCCTTTACCCCATTTATTACTGGTGAGGATATCGATCCGACTATGGCTAAATAAATTATGACTGAGCAAAAGAAGAGGTGTGGGTTCTCAGCTATAAGCATCCCATTCTTATTGGCAAGTAAGATTGTAGAAGATTCTGCCACATTACAATATTTTAAGATATATCGCCTATTTTTCATCTCTTCAATCTGTATAGATTTGTTTGTGCATTTGAGCCAGATAGAAGAATTATTATGTTCAAATCTTTACAGGTGAAGGAACTAGGAATATACCTAGTTAATTGTCCCAAAATGGTGAAGAAGGTTGAGACCTACAATGACAACTTGTGGACACTTTCCTCTCTCAATGCTTCAGCTTACACAAAGAATGTCTCAGATCAACAATGGCAGATCACCAGAGAAGTTCCCTGTTGGTCACATTTCCTTGAATCTGAAGAGCGATGCAAGTATGACAAAAACATCCGTATTGCACTTTTTCTTGTGCCACTTCTGCCTGCATAATTTAAGATTTTGTGAATCGTTATGCTCTTCTTCTTTTTCCCCCTGGCATTTGGTTGTATTGTTCATTTTCTTTGTTTCTTTGGGAAATAGAAGAGTTCATTTTCATTTCATAAAGCATGTCTCTGCTCCATGGGATTTTCTGTTGTTTCACTTTTAGTCAAGGAATATCCTTTTTTTAGTCTTTCAACCATCAGATTAACTCTAGGCTCTGGTCTGAAACTCCTGAGGTTATGCTGATAGACAAGTGATTCTGTTGTTTGTTAAGATTGTTTTTGGTGCTGCAGCTTAATGATGTTGACAGATTTTGGATTTTCATCTTTGTCGGAGTGCTTTCCAAATTGTTATTATGACAACAAGAAAAACCAAGCCTTATCCCACTAGGTTGGATAAGCTATAAACGTTTGCCAAATGTATCTTGAAAACTTTTTCCTGGTGTTTGCTACTTATTTTTCAGTTTGTTTTCTCCCAGATGATTGAATGATACGAGCAAAGAGAAAGCAGAACAGTTCTTATGTATGGTAAATAGCTTTTAAAAGAAGAAAATTAGAGATATCTGGATTGAAAGTAAGAGATTGGATTTTATTTTCAAATTGTTCATTTTGGAAATGCTGTTCTGTGGAACTGATGAGTAAGCAGAAATTCTCCAGTGCATTGTACAAGCCTTTAAAAGAAGAAAGAAGTTTCTAAAATAAGAGACAAGGACAAGATTTGCTCTCTTGAGGACTTCTAGTTGGATGCCTGTCTGTAACTGGATGGACATGGCTGACTCTAGTTTGACAAATCTGATGCTTAGCCTTGGTTGCAAGCTTCTGTCAAAAAGTTATTCTCAAATTTGAAATCAGCAGCTTATTCTTGGTCTGATACTAGCCATGGTGTGATGTTGTGACCATTCGATCAGTTTGGTGCTCAACTGAATGGTTTTGTGCTTGATTTGCTTTCAGTTCACTTGCCATCATAATAATCTGGTGAAGGTTGATGTTAACATTTTATGAGTCCACTAACTGTTATAAGCAAATATGTCATGGCAGGTCGCCTCTTCCTCAATCCGTTGAGGTTCCTAATGTAGCAGGCTATCCAGTCCTGTCACATCCTCACATGTTTCGTCTTCCATTAGATACTCCTGGACATAATCATACATCCTCACAATATCAACTTAGCTATCTTTCTTTTGCTCCTCCAGAGGTAACTTGCCCAAAACCTATCTATTTAGCATTTTTAATTTTGTCTTAATATTGAAAGTAAGAATTGCATTTGGACATCATCAAAATATTAGCCATTACAGGTTAAGACTTGTTTCATCCTATATATGTTTGTTGAATCAAAGGATACAGAATGAATGGTTGCATTTTAATTTAGAGTTTATTAAGTTTGTTGGTTTGCGACATCGCAGTTCTGGTGTCTATGTACCCAATTAGAATTTAGCTAATCGCAGTGCAATTGCTTTGCTGATCCTTTTGGGGGATCCCGTAAGTTTTATCTTTTGAGCTTCTATCTTTAAGATACAATACACTGCCATTGCAGCTGTCATTTGGCAAGTACCAGGCTGACGAGCAGGCATGGGTCGACACAATAAAATCAGTTGGAAGTGGAGGCACTGTTAGGATCAGCACAATGGATTGGCTGGGTCAATCACAATATGCTGAGCAAACTGTTTATTGGTCATCCATTTCTTCTGCTGTGTCAGAGGTATGCTCCTTTGTTGCTACAGTTGCTGCCCTTGTTTGTACAGGTGAATCTAAATCGTCAGATACAAGTCAATATGGTGTTCATTTGAAATCATTTTGTCTTGCATCTACCGGATTCCATTTTTTCTTTTTATGGAGATGGACTGTGACTTGCATGAATATTTAAACAATGAATACTAGGTCGGATGGCTGGTCATTGGCTTCTTGTTTTTGAGTTATCTCACATGCTCAGAACAGATAAATGAAAAGCTTTTAGCTTGTCGTAAGCTGTAGAATTTCCTGCTATCGCCATTTGCCACTTTGGTTTCAAAATGATTGAAGGAAAATGTGGAAAGCCTTTGCTGTGATGAAGAACTGCTTACTGACAGAATGGGTTGATGACACTGGCTTTTTGTGATTTCTCTCTATTGACCAACTTTATTTCCTCCCATATCTTGTTACTGAGAACATATTTTCTGAGTTGACTATAATTTTCAGGTTGTCTTTTCCAAGCATGCCAAAGTGAAGATATTGGTAGCACATTGGGCACATTTCATAAACAGCACTGACGTTTACCTGAAATCTCTCCTCTATTCCAATGTCCTTTGCTCCTCTTCGAAGTACAACAATTGTTCTGGCAAAGTCGAGATCAAGTACTACATAGTGCCAGGTTTTAACGCGACTGGAGCTGCGATCAGCAATGGGACCAGCACTGGGAATAAGTATCCTGGTTACACTCGGGTCAACCATGGGAAGTATGCTGTCAGCGATGTGAGAGCCCACATTGGAACGAGTAACCTCATATGGGACTATTTCTATACTACTGCTGGTGTCGGCTTCGGGACGTATCACCAGGACATAGTTTCGCAGCTTCAAGAAGTCTTTGATGCTGATTGGGATTCACCATATGCTGTTCCTGTGGGAGAGTTTGAGGAAGGGCGCTCGTTCTCGAGCTGACTAGTGCCTGCACACGAGGTACGGACCAGCTACAGTTAACACGGAAAGGGGCACGATGACAATCAAATGAAGTCTTCTAACGCGAAGGGTACGGCCAATGGAGTTGCGCTGAATCTTGAGACGAGGACATTGTTCGGACTTAATTTGACCAGAATGATTTGTTTGTAAATAATCAGTGCAATAAAGCATTTCTTTACACTTTGTAATCTCAAACTGAAACTATTGGTATCTCCTCCGTGATGAAAGCGGGATGAAAGCGGGTAGAACTTGTTAAGGACCTAAAGTTGACACTAGCCAAACATGAATTACTAGAGGACAAGCGTGAATTTGCAGAAGTCATATGGAAAAGTTTGAGGCATGTTTTTATCATAAGTTGTCAAACTTTTCACAACTTATCATGAAAATGTAATTGGGTCTTAAAACATATGAAAAGTGTAATAAAGTTTTAAAACTTGTTAAATTGATGTAATTAAGTCATTTCGTTGACTCTGTTTTTATCATTATGTTCTTGATAATATGTGATGATTACATGATTGTTTTGATCCAAATCCAATTTTTAATGCGATATGAGCTATTTTTTTTTCAAAAGAAGTTAGAATCAGCTCTTGCTGTGGTTGCCCTCATCATTGTTGGGAAGGACAAAGGTGGGGAAATGGTCCACGAGGGTCTACGCGAGGGTCGTTGGCCGCTAGGGATGAGCATCGGTCCAAAGTCAACCTGGATTGGCTCAACACTGGTTCCCAAGGGGACTAGGTCAGTCATTGATTTTAGAACCCATGGACCTTGTATTGTACAAATTGATTCTTGGTCATGAGAATTTAACGATTGGTCATACTCAAACTAACTCTGTACTTAATATTATATATATAACATTATACTATATATCTAATATATTATAAATCATATGTTTTTGTCAATTCTAGATTCTAGCACCTCCTCCCCCGTTTTCTTTGCAATTCAGTTTATTGTTTAAGTTAGAATGTAGCAATAAACTTATTCCTAATTTGACAAAGAAGAAAGAAACCCTCTTCACTCAACTTAGCCACTCTCACCCACCTTGGCCTCACTTGCCTGCTCACCTTGTTGCTCTTTCACTCACCTTCGTTTCCTTGCCTTACATGTTTGTTTTTATGGTTTGTTACTTTTATCAAATATAAATTTTTGTTGTAACATTGTCTTATATTCATGTTTGATACGTATTGATGTTCATAATTTAGTTTCTCAATTTCGCACTGTTGATGCATATATAATTTAAGATAATAAGTTTGTCCCTTTAAGGAATATAAAAAAATGAAACAAGAAAATAATTGCTTGGTCTTGAGTTCACCGTTGATCCAATCCTCGGTCCTAGGCTCAATAGGATTAGTCTTTGGTCCTAAAAATTGAGGGCCAATGCTGTGTGGCTCAGTCTCTGGATTAGGTGTAGGATCGGCTCAATCTAGATTATGCTCATCTCTACTTGCCGCTGGCCAGGACTGAATCAGACTGGATCATCGTTGGGTAGGCCTCATCGTCCGGATCTTAGACTGGATCAGACCGGTCCAGATAAGCCCAGATGGCAAAAGCCCAATCTGAGTTCTCTCGTACAATTACGGCTCGGACAATAACCTTACTGAACGGCCGCTTGATCTTTGCTCTGCTCTGTTCAACTTCTTTTGCCTCCTCAGCGTGCATCGTTCAGCGTCGCGCCGTTCGCTTCTCATTTTGAGGGGGAGGCCGGAGCGACGGGTTCAGGCATTGCTCCGGAGAAACATCCTTCGAAAACCCTTTTGTAGAGTGTTCAAACAACAGCAGGAGAAGGAAGGAGAAAGAGAGAGATGCAGAGCTTGAAGGTTTTGGTGAGAGCCAAGCGTTCGCTTCCCAAGCTCGGTGCTTTCCCTCACCAGAGAAGTTTCTCTGCTCAGCCCCATTACGCTAGCCACGAGGATGTCCAAGACCAGGTATGTGTTTCGGTTTGTTGTTTGATGCAACTTGTCCAGGTAGTCAATTTGATTCGTTCAGAAACCTGATGGGGTCAAGTCGCAGTGTCTGCTTCGGGGATAGCAAAAGGCGGGTTCGTTTAGATTGGGAGCTTACATTTCGATTCGTGTATGTTTGTGGCGTCAGGTTTTGGTGGATGGAAGAGCCAACTCAAGAACTGCGATACTCAACCGGCCATCCGCTCTTAATTCTATCACTACCCCAATGGTTTGGTTCTTTCTCTCTCCCCGACTCAAAATGAATTCCTCGCCAACCCCAATCAGAACAGAATGCCGTTTCGTTTTTCGTGTTTCTTGGTGCCCAGTTCGGTTATATTTTCTAGAATAATTAAAGCTTGAAATTTTATGCTGAAATTTTCTACAGGTGGCCAGGCTAAAAAGGCTCTATGAATCATGGGAAGAGAATCCAAACATCGGGTTTGTGTTGATGAAGGTATTGCCATTACATGCCCTCATACAAGAGCTGGTAGTTTCAAAAAGATCCTGATTTTGTTTTGTCTAGAGTCTATACAGAAGGAGAAATGGATTCACATTTCAGGCATTCCTTTTATTATTGTCAGGGTTCACAATCTTTGAATTGACATTAACTTTTTTGTCTGATATGAAGGGTAGTGGCAAAGCTTTCTGCTCAGGGGGAGATGTCGTTACCCTTTATCGTTTGCTCACTGAAGGTCAGACGGTGATGAATCCTTTCATTTACTTGGCTTTCTATTCTGAACATTTTTTTCCTGATTGTTTTTATTTTATTTTTCTTTGCTATTTAT
Source organism: Eucalyptus dawsonii (assembly GCA_016097615.1). Taxonomy (NCBI): domain Eukaryota; kingdom Viridiplantae; phylum Streptophyta; class Magnoliopsida; order Myrtales; family Myrtaceae; genus Eucalyptus; species Eucalyptus dawsonii. The sequence goes on from CM027873.1 coordinate 57,410,544, forward strand.
TTAATTAATTATTAGAAGTAGAGGATTGGTTCAAGGGCAAAAATATCATATTGGTGACAATGTCGGGGTGTTAAATATGAACATGTGATGGTAGTTTTTATGACTGGAGAAGATATGCAATGGTGGATTTGTGGCTGTAGAGGAAAGTTGGATTAGGAGCTAGTGTGTTTGAGTGAAACTAAATATTGAATCAGGTGGGATGTGATAGATAGATTAAGGTGAAAGGCGTGAAATAATGGCCCTCAATTGCTCTTCAAAGAGCATGCAACTTTGCTATCAATCCACTTTTGTTTCCTTGATTATGATCTTTTGGTTCTTTTACTTTTCTTTCTTAATTGTTGTTTCTAATCAAAGAGTCAACATATATGCAGGGAACATTGAGGAGTGCAAATATTTTTTTGATACATTATATAAGTTCGTATACTTGCAAGGGACATATTTGAAACCACATGTAAGTACCTCCTTTTAAAGTTTATAAACTGTTAGGTCTTTTGAGATGTAGTGTCAGTCTACTGTGTAATGGATAATTTTAGGTTTTGGATTTTCCTCTGAATTTCTCTTGATTTCTGTAATGACCTCTTGACACAATTTATTATTGGCCAGACATCATAGAGTAAGGTAGTATTTCTCCTGGCTGGATGAGAAACAGAACTTTTGCCCTAGATTCCTATGATTCTGATAAATTATATAGTTGATTCTATAAAATCTCATTTTTTAGTTTTTGAATTGATGCTTCATGTTTTGTGAGTAAGTGGTTGAAGTATGCTTAAGAGTAAGTTTTCTTGTCATGGATAGAAAACTTTGATCTCACAGTTTGCAATATTACTGGGTTTCAGTGATATGGAGATTGTTGATATCCCTGCAAACTACAAACCATGCACACATGCTGATATAGGTTACTCTTGCCTTATGGATCGCTAAAATTGGCAATCTGAAAAATAATCAGTTCACTAGACAATTAGAAAGCATTTACACAAACTTTTGAAATCTTGGAAATAACTTGGATGAATGATTATAGTAACATTAAATTAAATGTTGCTCTAAACTTGCAATCACGCTACAAAAACTAGCAAAAGAAACTTTCTGTGTTACAAAGTGAGTGATGGTGGCTGAATCCTTGGAGCTCTATCATGATCCAAAATATTGAAATTATTGAACCTACTACTCGGATATCATGCTTCTTGACATGTGATCTACTCCATTCCACTTCGGTACCATTTTCCATAGCATAAGAAGTCCAGGTCACTAAGGTGGATATGCTTTGTTACAGATGAATCTTAAGTAGACGAGGTACCTCCGCATTGGCAGCATGATTAGTAAAACTATCTATCTTTGACTAATGATCTGCATGACCACGGTCTTTATGTGTAAGGCGATTCATGATGAGATGAGAGGAGAAAGTAAGTCCTTGTGATTCTTGAAATGATTCTTGGAGCAAAAGTAAGTCCTTTTGATGTTTAGCCCTTGTCTACTTATTACTCTATGCTTAATTAAGAAAGAAGAACAATTAAAAATCATTTACATTTTCCCTCTTTGTTCCTCGAGTCAAATGGAAAGTGAGTGACATTTACTGCAATTGGTTTGTAGTAGTCATCTTATAGGCGCAGTTTCTTCCATGTCAAGCAGGATTCCATTTCTAAGATTAATTGCATGATGTACTCCAAATTGTGTTCCTTATTTATTATTTGGCGTTTAATATTCTATCAAAGTGTTTGTTTACTTGACATCAACTTGTTGACCCATTTGCACAGTAAAAACTGCAAGCAATAACCATTTAGTAGGTGTAATATTCAATTTCTGGGATTTAATTTTTAGTCAATCAAAGTTGTTTGAATGTCTAAGCACTCGTGTTAGTTTCAATTTATGAGTTGGTCACTTCTTATTTACTTCACTCTTGGGCAGCTGGCTATCTTGGACGGTGTCACTATGGCAAGCGGAGCTGGGATTTCTCTCCCCGGAATGTTTCGATTGGCAACTGATAAAACTGTATGTGACTTTTTCTAAATACTGATATAGATGTTAACTACTTTCATACGTGTGCTCACTGGGGTTGTGTTTATTCAACTTCCTTTGCCAATTTATTTCTTATCTTAATGTAAAGGGAGGTTCGATGCCATTGGCTGTCATTATATGTGAATTTGCTCCTAAGCTGGAACATAGGTTTCTGGCGAAACCAGCGAGCTAAATTGTCGTGGGATTGGTATCAACATAGATTTTTATATGGGATGATCGTATGGGAGGTCCTTGAACCTTTTCAACTTGCATTGTTGTCTCTCAACTTTGGTTTTGTTTTTTTTTTTTTTTTTTTTTTTTTTTTTTTTTTGTGCAATCAAGTCCTTGAAAGATATGTTTGTTTGTTCAAGTTAGTCCTTCCGTCAAACAGTTAGACGATAATGCTGATATGCCCATCCACATCATCATTCTTCTTGAGCAAAGTTGTGCTGTGGAATAAAATAAAAAAGTTGGGAGGGTGGCCTGCTGGTGGAGGCGGTGTTGCCCAGCCATAGCCAGGGTCATGGTGACTGGGTACTTGCTGCCATCGCTTTTGAATACCACATGCAAGAGACCGACCAAGTGTGCAAGAGAGCATTGAGCTTGTGTTTGCATAACACGGAATCTTCTAGAAAAGAGGAACCAAATAACTGGGTCCACAAACATGAAATGACAAAATTCTTGAAACAGGAAGCCAGAACTAATGGTAACAATCAAACTTCATATAACCCATTAACCCAAATCAAGAAAACTTAACAAAGCATTAACAAAAATAGCATAAAGGAATACCAAATTCTTTTCTTTTAGGTGGTTGACTTTGTTTGAGCCCACTACAGAAGAACAAGAATATATGGCTACAATGATGACGAGCTCTCAAGCTGTGCACTCTGATCATAGACCACAAAAAAGGGGGGAAAATGTATTCTTGAATCCTCCAAATCACAAAGCACTTTTGGTTTGCTCAATCCTTGTGATCTACCTGTTGTTATTTATTGACAACGGTTTGGCAATAACTGAATAATTTGAACGCATGAAATTCTCATAGTCAGTGTTTCTCGAACCAGTTCAAATCCCAGCAGAACCACTGCAGATCTGATGTGAGGTGGTGACCCTCGCCTAGACCTGTTGTGAAGGCTGTGGCCCTTGCTGCTGGGTGCTGAGAGGTGGTCGAGGACCAGGACTGCTTTTTCCTTGTATCTCTCTCTGTGGGTGTATACCTCTGTGATGGAACACGCCCAAGCTCCATGAAGGTGTGGTCACTGTGACCTGAGCCTGGGAGGGTCTGGCCATCCTTGCCGGTGGCTGTCGGTGCGTGACTGTCCTCTCTTTGCCAGAGCAAGCTGAAGATGGTTTTCTTCTTTTTGTCTTTTTTTCAATTTTCTTTCTAAAACCATAACTTCATTTTTTAATATTTTTTTAATTGTGTAATAGCCATGTGGACCCTACATGGCTGCGTAGATGCCAAGGTGGCATGTTATAGCCTTGTGACATCCACTTCACCATTTCTGTTTATTTTTTTTAATGGGAGGACTAACTTGAACTAACAAACATATAATGCACCTGGTTTCATTTTTTTGCAGCTATTCCGCAAAGTAAATTCTTGAGCTAATGCTTTCAATTGCAGGTTTTTTCCCATCCAGAGGTTCAAATAGGATTTCATCCAGATGCAGGAGCTTCCTTCCACCTTTCCCGTCTACCTGGCTACCTAGGTAGGTTGTCTATGCAAACAAAAGAGAGGTCTTGGCTAAACTGTGTAATGAAATAAGGAGATCATTCATTAAATTAAAAATAGGTCAGAAGGGTCAGATAAAATTAGGCCTCAAAGTGTTCTATTGGTTTCTGTAAACTGGAACTTCCTTGAAAATTTAATCTTTACTGCATGTTCGAATGTTTTGCTGTATCCATTAGTTCCCTTCTGGCATGCAGAAATGTTGAATACCATCCAATGCATTGCACTAAAGGGAAGCCTTTGTTTGCAAAGTATACTTTATTTATTGAACCATGAAGAGATCATATAGTTTTTACTTTGTCCTTATGTTTGTAATGAAAGGTTCATATAGTTTCCACAGTATTTTCTTTGCACGGTTTAGTTCTATTCCTCTTTGAATATCAAGTTGTCAATAACTAGCGTTAGGATACTGTCTTAGAATGTGGCCTTCTTCTTCCAGGGGAATACCTGGCTCTCACGGGGGATAAGCTTAATGGTGTTGAAATGGTTGCCTGCCACTTGGCTACTCACTATTCACTAAATGCGGTTTGTTTTCAATGCACCTTTGACTGCTGCTTCAGTGTTCTTACACTTCATACCTTGATAATCTCTTCTTGAGTTATGACTAGTGACCTTGACAGAGATTGGCTTTGATTGAAGAGCGTCTTGGTAGACTCACTACTGATGATCCGTCTGTTATAGAGACATCCCTTTCACAATATGGTGATCTTGTTTATCCCGAGAGGAGAAGTATCATTCATAAGTAATGTTCAACTTTAGTCTACAGCTTCTGGTGGCATGATTTTTTACTTTTATCCTCCTGTGTAAATGACTGTTAAGTTTTTTGGATCTATATGGTATAAATTACGTCATACGTCTTTCTGGGGAAATGGACTACAGAAGTTGTGATGTAGCTAATAAATGATGTACATTGCGAGTGGATTGCGTTCTACCACACATAATTATAGCTTTCTTACTTTTTGGTGCAGTTGGCTATAAGGCATATATAGGCTTTATATGCTTAGAATTTTTGTGCTAGCTATTTTCACACTTTATGTGGCTGATTCTCTTTTATCCAAACCCAGGTAGAACTATGAATCAGTCCCTCTAAACGCTTAAGATCTACATAATAAGTTATTAGTTATGACATGTTGTTAGTTGTTGTGCATATTAGAACTGTGCAATGGGACAAGTAAATATTCCACATAGCAGAGTGATTGCTGCTTTTATGGAGAAAGTTTCTTCCTTCTCTGTGCAAGTATATTTTTTGTCACCTTTATTAAAGAATGAACTTGCACTTTTTGTTATGCTTACTACCAGGAAGTCATTTTTTTCTAATCTCTTCAGTATTATTTGTTGCAGCTATTGAAGTGTGTATCAAATAATTTTTTAAATGGAGTATTTTTGTCTTGTTCACTGACTCAGGATTGAAGTGATTGATAAATGCTTTAGCCATGACACAGTCGAGGAAATTATTCATGCACTGGTAAGTTGGACAAGACACCCTGAAAGGACTTATATTTGTCGTCGGAAAGTCCACGATGCTTGACATCGTACTGGCTTTTGAGATGGTATGACTGATGTTTTATTTTGCCAGATGACATGATGGTAGAATTGGGACTTATCAACTGACAAATGCAATGAGTCAGCATAGTTAATATCCTAGATATTCTATTATTGCCATCTTATTAAATTGGTGTTGCTTAGGAAATTGAAGCAGCTGACTCTTATGATGAATGGTGTGCAATGACCCTCAAGAAACTAAGGGAAGCTTCTCCATTGAGCTTAAAAATCACCTTAAGATCTGTGAGTTTCCTTTCTTTTGATTTTCTTTGTTGGACATAGATTCCTTCTCTAAAACATTGACTTGGTTATAATTACTACTTTCAGATTCGTGAAGGTAGATTCCAGACCCTCGATCAATGTTTAACTCGGGAATACCGAATATCCCTCCATGGAATCTCTGGAGAAGTTTCCAAAGACTTTTGTGAGGTACGCAAGTCTTGGACATCCACTGCAATTGTTTGGTTGAATCTTGTGATTTTTATTCTCTCTCCTTATCATCAGATCATGGTACTCTTTGCCATCTGTGGGGTTGCAAAGATAGTTTATGTTCTCATCAATATTGCTCTTTGCCGTCTGTAGGGTGTTCGCGCACGATTAGTGGATAAGGACTTCGCTCCAAAGGTAAAATTGAGCCCCAATTTTTCCAACCTTACATTTTCTCAGCTTCAATGACCGAAATCATCGTGGGTTTATCAAATAATGTGCAGTGGGATCCTCCAAGTTTGGAAGAAGTAACCAAGGAGATGGTCGACTTTTATGTCTCTCCACTTATATCTGAGCCTGAGCTAGAACTACCCACTGCCTCGCGAGAACCCTCTGTATGACAGACGTATGAATGCAGATGAATTTTTTCAGCAACTTGAGTTTTGTTGGTTAGGTATTAAACTGTATGATTTAATTTTATCTTGCATACCCTCGACAGTTCAAGATCTGTCAATCATGTTTTCCTTGTATGTTAAAATCCTTCTCCCAAATTCCACACAGACAAAGCACTAGCACAATGAGATAAGCAGCTCCATCTTAATCACCAGCTCTCTCTCTCTCTCTCTGCGCTTTGTTGGCCATTTGTTTATGCACTGCTAGAGCATATATCAATGCTTGCGATTACAAGCCACGCTACCATTTCGCTGCTTTAATTAAAGCTGGTGCAGAGAGAATTTTATGTAGTTTTCGATGCGTAAATCAAAAGGCATATCTATGGGATGAGGCAACTAGAATTATAAAGGGGAAAGTCACGGGAAAAGGATCCAAAAGTACGAAAAGCTGCAAATCATCCAAGCGTAGTGAAATGCTAAAATTACTATCTCAATATGACCTTCAGAAATTCAAAGTTCTACATTGTTGGTTGAGGGAAATTCTTTCAAATTACTATTGCAAATAAGTCTTAATTTCCTTGTGGAAAAGGTTTCAAACCCGTAAATATATCTATATATATGGTGGGTGCAGATACATCCAAACCTGAAGAGTTAGGCTAGAATTAATATGTCGAATGCACTTTTATCTGTATGACATGATAGTTGGTTACAATTATAACCGGTGATTTCATAAGAGTTTAAATCTTCCTATTTTGGCCACGTTTCAAGCGGGAATGAGCCAAGAGAAAGCTTGATATCAGGGTCCTTACAACTCATGGACACTAGTGAAATCCTTTTTCTGGTCTTTGCTTGCTTCGGCCAAGCACTTCACGAGCACTCTAGTAGATATCAAAGAACTACCAGATTATTGACTTTGGAGAACGATTAACAACGAAAAGTGCACACTTGATGATGAAAATTGACTTATGTACAAAAATTCGTTATATAAGAAGTCGTTGCATTTATTAGCAGGCAGCTTTTATTAAATCTCCAGCAATGAATGTTGACAAAGATAACTCCTAACCAGCCACCTAATCATTGGATGGAAATGTATATCAGTGCCAATCAGCTGCCCTTTGTTGCATCGGTTGGTTTATCACATGTCATCAAAGGTTGAAGAAACTGTCATACACAAGCCAAATATTAGAAAATACTTTGTTAGTCGAACCATATGGAAATCAATTTGTACTTCACTTGGAGAAAGACTTACTTCATGGTAATGGTTAATGAATCCCCAAAGCAGGGGAATATCCTATGCAACACAAGTTTTTGTTTCTGGAACACTTGTCCCTCAACTGTGGTTGCCTTTGAGTTTGATCAAGAGAAGTCTGAAAGTTGTCTTTCCAAGCCATAACTCAGTTCTTCAATCAACCAAAATGACGAGACTTGACTTTGTCTTTCAATCTCCATGGATTCCAAATTGTCCTTCATATGCACCCTATGTTTCGAACTACAAAGAATTTCAGTTTTAAAGCTAAGGAAAGTTGCGGTTGCAGACACATTCCAATATGCTCACCTAGCATGTCTTCAATCTATCACAAAATGTTATTGGTGGAGCACGTTCATCAAGACTTGCAAAAACGGGCCGTGGTTAAATTCACTATATACTTCTTCAGTCTGTGCGAGTCTTTAGCATCCCCTTCCATTATAGCCTCCTCCTACATGAAAAATAAGATTTTCTTCAGCCTATCTTGAATGAGAAAATGCAGTTTTAACATTGGTTTTGCCTTTTTCACAAACAAGGGTACAGTAGGCTCATGGCTCCTAGTATGTGCAAGACATCAGAAGTCTATATGCTGTTGAATGATGATTCAGTAATTCATGTAGTGTAAAGTCTCCACTTTTCTTCCTTCAAAGTCAGTTTTACTTTCCCACTTTATGTTCCTCTATGAAGCACATTATGACCTTCTATATCCCTCTGAATGTCCAGAAGTGAAAATCTTTAACCTTGAATTTCTTACTGATTGAACTTGAATGTATTGATGAAAGAGGCAAGAGGAAAAGACAGTATCACTACAGGAATCTAAAGTAAATATGCATTATATGGACCAAGACATCTATGTTCAGTCTACGACTTGGAAGTTCCATTTTCATGTCTGTATGAACAGAAATTGTAAATAAAGTCAATGGATTGACAAATATGACCAAAGAGAGGGGACCAAAGAAAATGGAAAATAAAGCCCAATGTCGTTGCCTATATTAGATATCTCCTCTCATATGGCAACTTTTGGTTTGTTATGGTAGGGAAAATTTGAGAATTCGACATTTGCAAGTGAAGAAATGATTCTATGGATTGGTTGAAGGCTTTTATATTTTCTTGTAGATTTACATCATCGATTCAATTCTTGAACATTCTATAAATTTATTTGGAATATGATAGGTATCTGCAATGGCAAGCTTCTAACTACTTTATGTTTGAATAAGTTGTTAAAAAGAATTTTACATCTAGTCGCATTTCAGGTGAAATTCTTTGGGGTTATGATAAAATCCTGGCTGAGGCTCACCTTGTTTGTCTCTGATTGAGGCGTAGCTCTTTAACCATCATCTCTTTGTAATGCCTGAAAGGAATATAAAATAAAGAGATGCGCTGCCTGCAGTCAAGTGATTCCCCGCACCGTCTAATACGTATATTGCACTCGTCTGATATTTTCGAGTTTGATATGTCAAGCAATGTTTCCAGTGAAGGACATTTGTCAACATCCAACTTAGTCAAAAACTCTAGCTTGCCAAGGTCCTCAACAACCCGAAGCTTAGAGCAGTTAGAGATTGACAAACGGCTAAGGTTCTTCAAGTTCGATATACCAGTTAACTTTTCCATAGCAGCACACCGTTCAATAGAGATGTCTTGCAATGATAACAGTGTACCAATGACTTGAATCTCAAGTAGGTTTTCACAGTCCCACAATTGAAGGTATTTTAGTTTCTTTAAGGCATTGGGAAGAAGAAGTACTCCCGGTGAATAATAGGTTGACTCACTCAAAGAAGACTCTGATTGATTGAGAACCCAAGAGATCCTCCCTCACCACATGATACTATCCTTCCAATTGATCGGCACCTATCAATAGCTAATTCCTCTAGTGATGCCGACATACCAAGAACCTAAATCTCAATCATATTAGGGCAATCATATAAACTTAGTATCCGTAAGCTAGATGGTATGGATAAGCTCTGAAGGTCACACTTGCCCAAATGTAAGTACTGCAATTGCGAAAACCCATGGAGTTGAATTTCTTGCAATCGCGAGAGACAAAGTGTCAATTTTGATGGAATTTCCAAGTTGGATTGTGGTGGTCTCATTGAGCTGAAATTGTCAAGTGCTAAAGAATGTAAAGAAGGTGGTAGCTGCTCGAGGGGTTGGAGATCTAGACCAAACAAAGTAAGATATTCTAGAAGAGAAAGAAGACCCAACTCCGTAGGCAGTGCGGCGATGTTGAGAAGACACAGCTCCAACTTCTTTAGTTTGGATAGCCTACCAATCCACCCCAAGTCACATGTGTGCTTGAGGTTTGATGAATCTTGACCTTTAGAGCCATCTGATAGGACCAACTCTACTAGATTGGTAAGCTCTGAGAGATTTGGGACCACCTGTAGTGAGCTAGATTGAACACGTAAACAGATTAAATTCACTGGAAGCTGAAACAACTCTGTAATCTCATCACACCCTGTTAAGTAAAGTGTTGAGAGACGAGAAAGCCTATTGATTGTTCCTGGAACTTGACAGATTCTAGTCTCACACAAATCTAGGACTCTTAGAGAGGATAGGTCTCCTATTTCATCGAGAATTTTCCCAACCAACTGATTGCAGCGACTAAGATAAAGCTCCTCCAGTTTGTCCAACATTCCAATAGCTTTGGGTTAACTCCCATTTATCTATAATTTTAGCAGTCCAGTGTCTTGATAGATTCAAAGTGCACAACGATGTTAATTTTCCGAAGGACTCCGGGCAAGCTTGTAATTCCAGTATATGAAAGGTCCAACTTCCTTAATGATGCTAAGTCATGGATAGAGGTGGGGAGTCCAATCACTTTCTTGCAGCCGCTCAAAGAGAAGCGCTCAAGCTTCACTAACCCTCCAATTTCATTAGGCACTCGTTTAATGAGCCCACAATGGGTGATATTCAAGTCAAGCAAGTACTTTAACTTTCCAATAGAGTCGTTTATTTCCTTCAAACTCCCACAATTATTAAAAGTCAACCTCTCTAAATCCAGGCATATTGACAAGTCTGGAGTTCTAGTAATGCCACTACATTCTACAAGAGTAAGATTTTTAAGTTTGGTCGCCAACTGCAAAAAAAAAAAGTATAAACATTACAAAAAGAAGACCAATAATGCACGAGACAACTGCTATAAATTAAGATGAAACATTACCTTAATTAAGTCCCATACTTTCGAATCATCTGGGAATTTATTGTTCACAAGTTCAAGGACGACTAAATTCTTTGAATGCATACTAAGCCCACAAACATCTAGACCGGCAAAATGCCACGAAATCCATCTCAACTTTGGTAAAGAAACGGTGAAATCCCCACATATGGCCCTATGACCTAATCTCAGGAACCTCAAACTTTTAAACCTTCCAATTTCTTCGTGGCTAATTGAGATATTGGAAAACCACCGTAGATCAAGTGCTTCAACATCTTCATAACTCTGCCAATAAATCAATTGCAGTGATTAGTTGAAGTTTGTTGGTAACTAGTAATTTTATTTACGATTTGAATGAATGAATGGAATAAAAGATCATGAGCATAAAGTTGAATCCTCAAATGCAAGATGTCACTTTTTTCAATCGAACCTAATAATTGTCTTACCTCTTCGGTTCTTACGAAATCAAGGAACTCCTCACTAGTCCACACTCTACTCCGCTTCTCAAAATTTTTAGGATTTTCTCGACGAACAATTTCCCGTCCTAGGTCTCTCAATTGGTCATGCATCCAAAATTTGTCATTATCCTTTATCTTTATCAAAGACATTTCAACGAGGACATCGATTTCCAAGGTAGGATCAAATCCACAAGCCTCCCACATGTATTTGGCATTCATCATATCCTCATTGATGAAAAAGTATGCAACATCAAGAAAAATTTCGCGCTGACGATAGTTTAGGGCCTCATAGCTAATCATCAACTTCTCTTGTACACGTTTATGGGGCATTTTCTTTAACCGCTTTAATGTATCCTCCCATTTCGCTTTGGGCTTTCCAAAAAGTAGTGAACCCACAACTTCAATAGCCAAAGGCAGAAACCCGGTAGTATTGACAATATCTCTTGAAAGGCTGTCAAAATCCTCTGCCTTAGAGTTATCAACAGACGCATGCCTCTTGAAAAGTTGGAGTGCGTCATCAAAATTCATCTCCTTCATTTCATAAGGCTGAATTGGGAGTGCATGGTCAGAATTGATCTCCTTCCTTTCACGAGCCATTCTTTGCTCAATAAACTCCAGTACACTTGTGATCCTAGTGGTGATAATTACTCTTGTCCCAGGATACAACCGACGTTGTCCAATCAGATTCTTGATTTGTTCTTCTTCATCAACGTCATCAAGGACAATGAGAACCTTCTTACCACCAAGTGTTTCCTCTATCCTCTCTCTTCCATCATCAACTCCTTTAATAATTTTTGCAGAGCTAGAATTAGCAATCTCTAATAGTAACTTTTTTTGCAACCAGAGTAAACCCTCTTTCTTTGATGTTTCTCTGATATTGTCAAGGAAGGCGCAACACTTTCCAAAGCTAGAAGAAAGTTCATTGTAGACGACCCCAGCTAGAGTGGTTTTACCGATTCCCCCCATTCCATGAACTTTGAGAAGCCTCACTTCATCACTACAGTTAACATCTAACAATTCCAATACTTCTGCCACTCGATCATCAAGGCCAACTAAATCTTTAGTCACAATCTTATGTTTTCTCTTCAACCTATGCAAAACCTCTTTAACTACCAACTTCATAAGTTCCGCTTTGCTGCCACAAATAGAAGCCAGTTCATTAGTTGCAAAAGCTATATTGATCGCGTAAATTAACATGTATGCCTCTAAATCCAAAAAATGGTGTACTCCTTTTATTTATCCTTAAAAACCCTTGCATATGATTGTACTTGTATATTTTTAAACATGAAAATTTGTTAATTTATTTATCTCCCAATGTCCCTTGTAGAGGACGGGCTTGATTTTAGAGCCAGAAAGGTTAGGGATCTCTAGAGATTACCTTGTACATTTTTTTAGCTCCCAGCCCTTGATTTTATCAACCTTCTTAAGAGCGTCCTCCTAGGATTCTCCCTCCCAGTATTCTACCTCGTCAGGAAACTTCTCCTTATGCTCCTCCTTGTGCTTCTCTATGGCCATCCTGTATAATGGGGTTTTAAGGTCAACATCCTTTGGCTCCACATTGTAAAAAATGGGTAGGATCTTTTTCTCCTCTGACTTGGATGTGTTGTCTACCATCCTTGCAAGCTCACGGAGACACCATTTGCTACTAGCATAATTTATTGAGAAGATGGGTATGTAGATCTGGGAGTTGTCAATTGCTTGCAGGAGCTCTCTACCAATTTCTTCGCCAACTGGAAGTTCTTGGTCATCCATGAAGACATGAATACAATTCTCTACCAAGTCTTGATAAAGGAAGTCGGTGAATCCATCTCGAGTATCTGGGCCATGGAAATTCAAGAATACTTGATACTGGCCTCCTCCTACTTTGCCGCTACTCGTTCCAGCATCTGAATTCACCATGGCTGCTTCACTTTGCAAATTAAGGTCTCTCTTGATCTCTCTCTAAACGTTCCTCGCTAGAATCAAGTAAAACGAAATGTACAGGGTACTCGTGGAAAACTCGCTGATCTTTATCTAGTCGTCATGGATCCTCTATTCAATGACTCCACTTGGAGAAAAGAATTTGGGTAGCCGGCGCGTGGGTGTGTGCTAGCACGCGCGCGAGTAGTCAGCGAAGAGACAGTGGCAGCGGGGAACCGACGCGCGGAGGGTAAGGACGAAAGGCAAGGCTAAAAACGAGTGGCTCCACGAGAATTAATTGGATAAAAATATATTTGGTTTTACAAAGGAACTCCCTTCATATCGATAAAGAGATATAAATTAAACCGAAAACAATGTACTGGGTCAATAAAGTGTTCTCCATTCTAATAAAGTTGAAAAAGACTAAGAAAATTCAAATTTTCACTTGAGGCTCCCTTTATTTTACAAAAATAAATATATTTATAAAAATAATTATTTATACTAATTATAAAAATGGATATATTAAAAATATTTTCGTCATTCATATTAAATCCTCCGTATATGCAAGCTATTTCTTCGTCTGAGTGTAAACACAACAGCCGGAGAAAAAGGAAAAGAAAATGTTAAGAACAAGAGGACACATGGGAGCCATGTCGCATTTCGACAGCTAGATTCCTTGCCGACAAAAGTTGATTTTCAGGTTTAATTCATAATTAATTTCTCCATGACGAAGAGCGATAAAGACAAATTTCGAAAGTCGTAACCAAGTCCTTTCTTGAGGTTTCAATTTTTTCTTTCTCACCTTGGAAAACGAGGATTGATTCCTTGTAGTTATAGAGATTGCAAATTCAATTTTGCACTGTCCGAACACATATATTTTATTACGATATATCAAACCAAAGAATGTTCGGCCTTTATTGATAATACCCTTAATCGGAGTTTCAAGAAATCTTTATGTTTGTGCTTTTAACACGCACAACTATATACTAGTTGTGTTACATTATAACAGTCTTGCAAAAATCATAAAATATTGTTAAATCATTTTTAAGAAAAATGCTAGGGTTTATTCCTCGGTTATCAAGTGCTCATTTAATTTAGCTTCTTTTCTGTGGTGATGAATGGAAATTATGTCTAATAATCCTCTTGCATACGAATTTAACATAGAGTTCAACAAATGCTTGTGATTATGTTGATCTCACCCACAATTGTTATTTTTACTTGTAAATTTCTCTCAAACTCATGAAAATAATGGAAAATTAAGATCAAGACCATCGCACACTTTGAAGATGTCATGTTTTATCATCTACACTCTTCCTACAATGGCTTTGTTCGTGCAAGATAGGACCGATTGCATTGTGCTTCTTACTTCTTCAATCTACCTTCTCGGACGACATAATGAGTCAATCAAATCGTCAAATAGTCATGGCCAATGACTCTAAAGGACAAGGGCAAATGGAAACTTGCTATTAGGATCGGAAAACGTACCAATACAAATTTTGTTCCAATGTTACTATGAAGGACAAAGCAAAGTGCAAGATGAATATAGTAGGATACACATATGAAGTACAAAGTAAGAATTTCTCAATGTCATGAAGGCAAAGAAAAACAACAAAAATCGCGGTTCAAGAGCTATTTTATCATCTCCCCAACCACTGTGTTAATCGTTTTGGCTCCTCAAATAGAAACAATTCTCCGGTAGATAGATGAATCAATTGAAAATTAAATATTTGACCCACATTACTCGAGGAGGATAATTATTGCACGCGTCATTTATGCGGCATTGCCGGAAGCGACGTGGAACTTAACAAGCAATACTCACATACTCACATGCACTACCGACACATGATTGATTTTCTTTTTCTATTAATAAAAAAATAGATAAAGCTTAATGTAAGGAAAAATCTTAAATTAGTAACACCTATGACAAATTTATTTTTCATTAATTTCTATCATATTTTACTAATCAAAGTGCTAAATTAGATCACACGGAGAGTTAACGGATGTATTAATTTGAGGTTTATATGGTTTTTTTATGATATTAATCCAAATAGAAAGCAAATTTATCATTGCAATTAGAGAAGGTTGTCAGAGACAAAGCATTGTCTTTTAACCATGTCCCTTCCAACACCACGGACTATAGATTACTGCATTGCTGGTCTATAAACCCTTCCATTTTGGCGGACTGATCTACCGTCGGGTTCCTTGCTATACTTGTGTTGTTGTTGGGGTCTTTGTTTTTTTGGCTCCCTGTTTAGGCCATTTGGTTTGCTTTTGCCGTTGTTTTGGCATTCCTTTGCTCCTGTGCAGGTGGGCTTGTTTTACTTTCGCACCCTTCCACTCACTTTGACTATTCTTGTCTTAGGGAGTGTAAGTTCTTGGTGCTAAATTCTTGTTGTATAGCTTCTTGCTTCTCTTTAGCTTTAGTTAATATATTTCTTACCTTTTACCAAAAAAAAAATTATCATTTTTACCAAAAAAAAAAAAAGACAAATTTATCACACATGTATTAATTTAGGACATTTGATTGTTTAAAAAATAATTTTGATAAATTTGTTATGAGTGTATTGATTTTGATTTTTTATAATTAAAAATTAATTTAAAATAAATATGTTACGAATATATCAATATAAGTCTTTTGAGGAAATTAACTTAATAAATAAAAAAAGGAAATCAACGTGCATTACAGACGCTCCCCACTCGGGCGTGGGTAAGCGTATTCTCCACCAACTAGATTCGATTAAAACATAGAACGCGATGATGCCTAGTTAGTCTCTTTCCGCAGGTCGTTGTCCCATCCCATTTGTAATAATATCACGAGGGGCAATAAAAATTGGACCCACTTCCTGAATATGCACCGTCCGAGTCCGACTAAAATGTTGCTAGAAGTAATGTATCTTCTCAGTCATAAAACCCTCGACCCAAAATGAACGGCGCTCTTGCCATCCAACGGTCCAAGACTCTTCGTGACGATCGAACGGCTGCTACGCATGCTGCGCGGCGTAAAGTAATCGCCCGCGTGTTTCCCCACAGCAACGGTATACGGGACGGGAGTTACGTGGAAAAGAGCCTCTGCCTGCAGGGGGAGGGGCTTTTTGACTTGACTTGCCTCTTTCTAGTATTAATAAAGAAAACAGAAAAGACAACCAACGAGCAAAATGCTCCTTGTTTAATGATGGAGGGAGCAGGTAAAGAAGAAGGAAAAGGGGGGATACGTTTTCTTTCCTTTTCCAATTTTCTTTTCCTTCTTCCTCTCTAGTTGAGGTGGGAGCCGGCAAGAGCAAGCGTCGCTAGTAGCAAGCTATGTTTACGTGAAGACCTTGTGACACGCGACACGACACGAAACCTCCGACACGACACGATACGTCGACACGTCATTTCTAAAAAATAGAGAATCCGACACGTTGTGACACGTTGTATATTAAATAAATATTTTTATTTTAAATTAATTTGATTCAAATTCATAAATAAATAATTAATTTAAAAAGAGCCTATAATAAATTTACACTAATAATATTAACAAATCAATTCATTTGAAATTCAAAAGATATATTTATAGTTAATGAGGAACATTTTTTAATTTTAACAAAAATTATCGATGAAATTAATAATTAATAAAAATTAGAATCAATTTATTTAAATAAATCCATAATTTTCTATCATGATCAAAATTTATCATTAATTAAAATTTAATACTTTTATTTTTCAAAATTATTTTTTAATTTTATTTGTTTAATTTTACGGTTAAAAAAACAATTCCCAAACTCCACCCCCTTCTTTCCATCGTCCTTTTCCCTCCACCCCAAATTTTTTCACTTTTTTCCCTCCTCCCACCACTTGACAATGACAGGTAAGCTGTCACTTCTCCTCCCCTCACGCCATCAGATCTCCTTCTTATTTTTTGGGTTTCTTTATGAAAAACCTAGCGAGCCGAGCTCTCCTTTTCCTATTCCTCCTTGCCGCTCGTCGCACGACCCCCTTCCCTCCTCTCCTCTTCCTCTCTTCGCCGATCCATCGCAACAGTGGCGGCCCTCGCCGCTCTCTCTGGCCGTCTCTCGCCGTCGCGGTGGTCCGTTCGTGGCTGCGTCTCGCCGGCAGGAGTTTGCCTTCTCTCTTCTTTCTCTCTGTTCGGCTCCTTCTCTAGCCATCTCTCGCCGTCGCGGTGGTCCGTTCGTGGCTTCGTCTCGCCGGCGCTCGTGGCCTCTGCTCCCTCGCCTCCACCCTCTATCAATCTTTCGGACACGCGTCGACACGCGTGTCGAGAAAAGTTGACTGCGTGTCGGAAAATTCGACACGCGTTGACCGCGTGTCCGAGCGTGTCCGAGCGTGTCGAGGTGTCCGACACGCTCCGACACGTGTCGGACACGATACGCGAGCATGGACAGCGTGTCCGTGCTTCATAGGTAGCAAGGTGAGGCTCGTACAGGGCAAGTGAGGTTGTCCTCGCTGGCTATAGGGAAGAAGAGTGAAAGGAAATAAAAATAAATAAATTCGAAAAAATGTTATTGAAAATTGTTTATGTTAAAGTTAATCATGTCACGTTAAATGGTTAACGTCCACGTAACTTTTGATTAAAATTGATTGCATAGACTCAATTGAAAAAATGTGAAAATATTCATAATTTAATTGACGAAACTGAGAAATTTAAAATCGAATTGATAATAAGTTTAAGGCCTTTTAAATTATTTTTTCTCGATGCAAAACGCACTCTACTATACATGTCTCTAGAGTACTTATATCTTATTATTATGTTATAAAACCAGAGAATGTCCAGCTTTTATTGATAAAGCCATTTAACCAAAGTTTCGAGTAATCTTTATGTTCAGGTTATTTCAACAGACACAACTGATACACAAGTTGTGTACATTGAAATACTATTTTAAAGTCTTTTGTAAGCTATTAGCAAAAAAAAAAACAAAAACAGAGTATTTTGTAAGCAAAATGATAGGGCCACATCTTAATTAAATTTTGATTTTTTTGTAATTGTGACAATCATATGTCTCATAATCCTCTTGCATATGGGTATAACACAAAGTTCAATGAATGCTCATGATTATGCATTGGGCTCACCTACAACAACTATTTCTCTCAAACTTATGAAAATAATGACGAGTTCGTTGTACTCTTTCAAGATGCCATGCTTCATTATTTACACTCCTTTAGAGAGTTTTGCTCGCACAACAGGATCAACTCACCATGCTTCTACTCTATCACTCCACCTTTTCGAACAAACATAACAATTCATATCGATTCATCGATGGTCATGGCCAAGGACTCTAAAGGATAGAGGCAAATGGAAACTTGCTATTAAGATTGAAAAACATACTACAAATGGAAACTTGCTAATAAGATTGAAAAACATACTAATACAAATTTTGTTCCAATGTTAAGCAAAGTGCAAGGGAATATAACAATGCACACATATGAAGTGCAAAGTACGAATTCTTAATGTCATGAAGGAAAAGAAGAATAATAGAAATCGCGGTTCAAGAGCTAATTACAAAATTTCCTAGTAGAAAAGTGAAGCGACTGAAAATTAAAAATTTGAAGCCCATTGTTGAAGGAAGTAAATTATTGGAGGCGCAATTTCCACAGCATTGTGCAAAAAGTGCGTGGAACCTCGCATGCAATACTCACATGCTCGCGTGCCATATCGACACATGCTCACAAGTTCACATGCAATGCTCCTGGCGCTTTCATTAAAATTAGAGATCCAGCACGACTTCACTTGATTTCCTTTGTCTATTAATAAGTAATAAATAAAAGAGAAAGTCAATGAGCGATACAGATGCCCTTAGTGGGTAAGCATACTCTCCACCAACTAATTCCGATTAAATTATAGAGTAGTCGGTAAGCATATTCTCCACCAACTAATTCCGATTAAATTATAGAGTAGTCGATAAGCATATTCTCCACCAACTAATTCCGATTAAATTATAGAGTAGTCGGTAAACATATTCTCCACCAACTAATTCCAATTAAATTATAAAGTAGTCGGTAAGCATATTCTCCACCAACTAATTCCAATTAAATTATAGATTGCGATAATGCCTTGGTCTCTTTTTGCAGGATGGATGTGCAAGGTCTCTGTCCCATCCCATTTATAATATCAAGAAGGAATAAAAATCGGATCCGCATATGAATTTGCATTGTTCAAGTCCGAATGGATTTTTCAAATGTATATATTGTTACACATAATGATTCAATTATCACTTTCACCTCCGATCCAACCACTATGTTATTCTTTGTGACTCCTCAAATTAAAAACTACATCATTGATAAGGAGTAGGTAAAGAAAAAGGGAAAGAGATGGTTCTTAATAACACATTGATCTAGTCGACAGGTATTAAAATAATTCGTTTTCAAGTTGGGACCTAGTTTAAATGATTAAATTAATTCCCTTGCGGGACATTACATGAGAACACATTGATCTTGTAGAAATTTTGAAGCAATGACGTTTTTATTTATTAGGTTGATTCCTTTATGTCACTAATAAGTCATATAAGACTGCCATGATTATTCATTTATTTTTTGACTAATAATTCAATTTTTTAGTGAATCAAATAACATTCTTCTTCTTTTTTTTTTCTGTGATCAAATAACATTTTTGTAATCAATGACTTTTTTAAATCAATGGCCGTTGGACCATTTAAATGACTTTTCTTGGACCCAATCGACAAGCGAGTGGAATATTTGAGTAAATAGCGCGCGTGGGTGTGTGCTCCTAGTGTATGCGCAACCGTATGAGTAGCAAGAGATAGACACGATGGGGATAAGGATAAACGAAACAAGAAAAAAGAGAGTAAATCCCAATAATTAAATATTTTTTTCATTTTTATAATGGACTCAGATCTCAATAGAAATAGTAAAAAATGTATTCGATCGAGAATGTGGTCCACATAAATTAAAAAATAAAAAAAGAAAAATTCCGGGATAAGGATAAAAAAGAAAAAGAGAGTAACTCCCAAGAATTAAACAAAAAAATTAATTTTACAAAGGAACTCACATCTCAATAAAAATAAAAATAAAAAGAATGCATTCGATTGAGAATGCGATCCACATTACAATAAATTTGGAGAATGAAAATAAAATTCTGTAAAAGTAGAAGTTCCCTTATGAAAGTAAAATTCAGGCAATCAATGACTTTCAATTATTTCGGCAGATGTTATTGTTCAAATATAAGATGATAATATTGAAATCAAATTTTTGTCAATCACAATCTTATTAAACTACTCTACTAATCTCATGAATCGTGCAGCATAAAATTTGAAAATCCAATCAAATGATCTAATGTTTGTTAAATCTTTGCTGATGTAAATAATCAAATATGTAGCATGCATCAAATTCATGCCCCGAAGTTTTGTTCCTTGACTAGTAGTTGATCGATGCCTAAATTTTGCTCGGCTAATTCAAGTTTTCGTTTCTTAAATATACCAAAATAAATAATTAAATAATTATAAAGAACGCCCAATCGTCCGTTTACCATTTGCATTAGTCTATTTCATCAGACCTCAGCCCTGAAGGTTAGCCCATAAATCCCGGTCGAAGCCCATTATCCAAAGTCCATCACTCGTACCAATCCACTGTTCATTGCAGCCCATAGAACCCATTAATTCGGCAAAGCTACAACCCTGAATGCTCAGCAGGAGGGGGAAAGCAGAAATTGTTTTTTGACGCATTTGGGCGTAGAAAAGGGGAAAGGAACGACGGATTCTGGCCAGGCACTGGACCGGGGAAAAAAATCAATAAAAAAAAAATTCGAAGAAATTGTAAAAAAGAAATTCAAAAATTATCCACATGCGAAGCAGGGATTTCTCGCCCTAGAATATTTCGATTGGCAACTGATAAAACAGTATGTGACTTTTCCTAAATACTAATATAGATGCTAACTGCTTTTGTACATGTGCTCGTTGGGGTTGTGTTTATTCAACTTCCTTTGCCAACTTATTTCTTATTATTTTTTCAAAGTGAGGTTTGATGCCATTGGCTGTCATTATACTTGAATTTGCTCCTGAGCTGGAACCTAGTTTTCTGGCCAAACTTGTGAGCTAAATTGTCATGGGATTGGTATCAGCACAGATTTTACATATCCGATAATGTTATGGGAGGTCCTCGAACCTTTTCAACTTGCGTTGTCATCCCTCAATTTTTCCTTTTCTTTGTACAATCAAGTCCTCGAACTATATATTTGTTCGTTCAAGTTAGTCCTTCCATCAAACAGTTAGACTAGAATGCCGATATGCCCATCCGCATCAATGCTGCATCGTTATTATTCTTCAGCAAATTTATGAGGTGGAATTAAAAAAATAAAATAAACCAAAGCCTGGAGAGGGAGAAACAGAGGATGGGAAAGGTCAGGGTAAGGGTGACTTGGCGGGGGAAAGGTAGCCCGCTCGTGGAGGCGATGTTGCCCAGCCATAGCCAGGTTCATGGTAACTAGGCACTTGCCGCCATGTCCTCCGAATGCCACCCGCAAGAGAAAGATAGAGGGGAGAGTATTAGAAAGCATTGATGTTGTGTTCGCACGACACGAAATCTTTATATATTTTTTCATCTGTGTAATAGCCACATGGACCCTACGTGGCTATGTAGATGCCAAGGTGGCACGTTATAGCCTCGGGACATCCACTTCACCATTTTTGTTTAGCGTTTTAATGGGAGGACTAACTTGAACAAACAAACATAAAATGCACCTGGTTTCATTTTTCTGCAGCAATTCCGCAAAGTAAATTCTTGAGCTAATGCTTTCAATTACAGGTTTTTTTCCCATCCAGAGCTTCAAATAGGATTTCATCCGGATGCAGGAACTTCCTTCCACCTATCACGTTTACCTGGCTATTTACGTTAGGGGTGTAAACGGTTCGGTTCGGTTCGGTTTTTTTGAAAAACCGAACCGAACCGAACCGTTTGAGAAAATTTCCGAACCGAACCGAATAAGTCCCGAACCGAACCGAACCGAACCGAACTGTTCGGTTCGGTTCGGTTCGGTTCGGTTCGGTTTTTCGGTTTTCAAATTTTGGGTTTCGGTTTTCGGTTTTCGGTTTTTTTTTTTTTAATTTTTAAATTTTATTTATTATTTTTTTTTTTATCACTTGCTGAGATGAAACACCGCTAGCCATCACTTATCTTTTATTTTATTTTTAGTGTGTGTGATAACTACTTTATTTATATCAAAAAAGAAGAAATGGAAATAAGCTCAATG
Organism: Eucalyptus dawsonii; assembly: GCA_016097615.1. Classification (NCBI taxonomy): domain Eukaryota; kingdom Viridiplantae; phylum Streptophyta; class Magnoliopsida; order Myrtales; family Myrtaceae; genus Eucalyptus; species Eucalyptus dawsonii. The sequence goes on from CM027873.1 coordinate 57,432,581, forward strand.
TAAGTAAGATTGCAAATAAATAAAAAAATGTAAATGAGACATGTTCCAAAGTTAACAAACGTGGTTGCCTGGAGTAGGAGCGGGCCAAGCGGCCACCACCGCTGCAAGTGGCGCTACTTTGGGCCACCATTTGGCCTTTTCTTTAATTTTCTTTTTCCTTGTCTATAAAGGTCAGTTCATTTATTTATTCTCTTTCATATATTTTTGTACGATAAAAGTAAGTAGAAAATCACCCAAGATGCTGAGATTTGAGTGCCTTTATATACCGAATGATTGAGAAAATATCTTCCTAAAAAAATGATAACTTTGAGTGCTTATAAAAATGAGTGGATGAAAAGTATTTTTATCGTCCACAAAACATTTTAGAAATAATATTTAATTTTTTATCGATTAACTATTTTTAGGCGATCACTTTATTTTTAGTAGAATGTGGCCAATTCGATTGAAAATATATATAATCGGGAGCCAAAAAGATAAGCATAGTTACAAAATCTTACAGATTAAATTGATATGTTTGCAATAAATTTACTTAAAACTAATTTTTGTATTGTAAAATATCTCAAATTAATATATTTGTGATAAACTTATCCAAAATTAATTTTTATTCACGACAAGTTTGCCGTCGTTAATTTCCGTTAAATTATATTAATACCAAGAAAATTTCAAATTAATACACCTATAACAAACATAAATTAAAACTCCAAATCGATATACTCTGAACTGTTACATGCGTCCTACTAAGTAATTTAACAATAACTCAAAGGAAACTAGTGCTTTTCATCCATAAAACAAGTATCATAGGGCAATTAATTATTGCAAGAATCCAAATTATAGTCATGGCAATGAGTAAAAGTAAATCACATTAGACATCCATTCAGTCACTTCTTTAACCCCACGATGCTGAGATAAAGCGACAACATATATCTCCATTATATTACAACCGCTTCTTCTATATGATTCAAACTACAGAGTTCTCCAATGGCTCAAGGCCATTTTGCCTCGGGAATGGCAAGTTTCTCACGCATCTCCATAGGAGTTGTGTGCACGCTAAGCCCAATAACCACAATGCTGCTCCTTTCTTTTGTATACCCTAACCAAAACAATTGAAATAAAATTAGTGATCTCAACTTAGGAATCTAATGTCACAATATATACTTTCCGCTTCTATGTTTTGTATACCCTAATCAAATCATTATGGTTTTAACCCAATTTGGACATCAAAACATCAAGAGAAATTACCTCTTCGAGCTTTCTTCGAGCTTAAAGATGACATTCAATCATCAAGAGAAATTGCTATTGAATTCAGGTCCATGGTCGTAGATGACAACTCTGCATTAAATTCACAATGAAAATAAGAATTGAAATATCAATTGTAATATTGAAAAATATAAATATTCCATGATTATTTTTTTCTCACGACTCAAAATTTTCAAGTTCTTCTAAGTTCTCCTCGATCGATTGTGAAAGTGGTGCAGATCGTAGCCAATCTTGAGTACATATAAGAGCTTCTACCATCAGTGGGGTCAAAGAGCTACGAAATACATCAAGTACTCGACCCCCGGTGCTGAATGCAGACTCTGATGCTACAGTGGAGATGGGCACGGCCAAAATATCTCGAGCAATAGAAGATAAGATAGGATATCTAGAAGAATTGACTTTCCACCAATTTAATATATCAAAGGTGGAGCTATACCGTTCACATCCTTCTTCTAAATACTTATCTAATTCAGATTTTTCTTCCACATATTCTTGTCCCGTTTGGCTAAGATACATTGCAGTCATAATGTCCGCACCAACCACAGGAGACATTGAAACGTTCACTGTCCTTGTCCCCTTTAATCTCATGTTGCTTTGAGGGCATGTACCGGTGCGATATTGCTCAAATAATAACGTCAAAGATTTTGTCACTCTATCTCGCAAAGTTTCTGCCCGGTTGTCGTCATACACTTTATTAATCATCCATTTCACATACTCCATCTTATGTCGAGGGTCAAGTATACATGCAATGAACCATGTGAGATTTATGTTGTTCACATTTCCAAAGTACTTATTGAACTTGATCTTCATTCTCTTGGCTGTTTCTTGCAAACTCCTATCCTCATCCCCACAATATTTATCAATCATCATATAAATCCCATAAACATCTTTTGCCATATCATTGCAAGTGACGTAAGAAGAGCCCGATACTTTTAAAGTTGCATCATAAAACAACTTCAAGAAAGGAAGAAATCGACGGGCATAATCCCAATCATCATCAGTAGGCAACCCTCTTACCTTGGAAAGCTCTTCGGCAAATCTTCTATCCTGAATATCTAATGAGATGAAGGCATTTCGAAACTTCAAAGCCACTTCCAACATCAGGTATGTTGAATTCCACCGAGTCTCCACATCCAAACATACAAGATTATTGGAATCAATATTTTCCAGCAGAATACACTCCTTAAACCGTTGCAATCTCGATGGAGAAGATCTCACATAACGTACAGCCGAGCGTATTCTAACAATAGAATCATCTATATCTTTCAAACCTTCTCTCACAATCAAACTGAAAATATGAGCACAACATCTCACATGGAGTAACTCACCGATAATATCGAGCATTCCAAGAGTTAAGTCTTTTCTTCAAATATTGAACTCCCGAGTCATTGGAGCTAGTATTATCAACAGTGATAGAAAAAATGCCTTTGATCCCCCAACTAGTTAAGCATTTCTCAACTCCTTTTCCTATAATCTCAGCCGAATGTCCTGGGATTTGACAAAAATTCAAAATTTTCTTTTGCAACTTCCAATCAGCGTCTACAAAGTGAGCAGTAAGACACATGTAACTTAGATTTTGACATGAAGTCCACGTGTCAGTCGTAAGACAAACCCTTGGGGAAGTATCGGAAAAATATTTTTTCAATTTGCTTCTTTCCTCCAAATATAACTTATAACAGTCCTCCCTTAATGTGTTTCTTGAAGGGATTAAAAACTTTGGCTGGATTCTACTCACGAATTTCCGAAATGCCTCAAGTTCCACAAACTTGAAGGGTAGTTCACCAATAATAAACATCGCCGCTAAATCTTTTCGACTAGCATCTTGATCAAATTTCCAAGGACCAGCTGAAATAGAACTACTAACCCCAACAGATTCATTCGAGGCACTTCTTTGCCTTTTCTCCACGTTCGCATATGGATAATTCTTACATCTACTTAAATGATTATGCATCCCACTAGTCCCTTGAGTAGTAGAACAACCAATAATAGCCCCACAATATAGACATTCGGCTTTATCTTGGCTATTTTCTATCCTTTTGAAGTGTTCCCATACAACAGATCTCTGTCTCCTTCTATTTGTACCGCTAGATTCACTTACTAAAGATTCACTCATTGTATATTTGGCTTTGCAAATGATGTTACTATCTTGACAGGGAGATCTACAAATGGCTTATCCTGAGTAGAAAAAAACCCTTTTTAAATTGTTTGCAATAACTTGTATAGTCAAGTATGAATAAACAAACAAGCAAACAAACAAGCAAACAAACAAAAAACAACAACAACAACAACTAAGCTTTATCCCACTAAGCGAGGTCAACCATATAAATAAATAAACATGTTTCCAGCTTAACCACTGTTCTCTAGTTTCTTCATCAACCAATTTTACTACTCTTCCATTAACCAAGAGAAAAGAACATGGAAACACAATAAATGAATAGCATGCAGCTGCCAAATTTATCTTACCACACGCCGAAGTATGGGCTCCAATGATGAGCAAAGTTTCTGCAAACTATCCACCTTGAGAGCTTCAATGACACTGCATCAATATAAAGGAACATTAATATATTTATAAACCTCAAAGGAGCAACCATTTTTACATAAGATACATAATTATAGATAAATTCCCTCTGAAGAAGGCAAGGACACATAACTATGTATTGGACAATAAGTTTATGCCTGTTCTGTTTTCTCCTTTATATTGAACAAAGTGACTGTTTGCTTTGTTATAAGTATTATTCTCTCCATCACTTCCTTATGCTATCATGTGGCAGGCGTTCATTCCCGACACTGGTCGTGGTATACAAGGAGCAACTTCGCATTGCCTGGGGCAGAATTTTGCCAAACTGTTCGAGATTAATTTTGAGAATGAAAAGGGGGAGAAGGCCATGGTCTGGTAGAATTCTTGAGTGTAATTTCGTTGCAGATTTAGTACTTATTGCTGAGACAAAACAAGTCTGCAGAGAGAGAAGAGACTCACGTGGCACCAAAATTCAGGGATCTTGGGAGGCGAGAGAATGAAGTTATCGGGGTTCTCTTCGAGAGATCTATAACGAGCTCTCCACCGGATTTAGGGGATGCCCAGGCGCATTCAGGCTCCAAAATGTTGTTTTCGTTTATGTCTTCGATAAGCTGCACAGAAAATGCAAATTCAATAACAAGAATCTCCACAATGATATAATGTCATGTACTTCATGTAGTATGCATAAGAACAAGGTTTAAATCGCTTACCAGAGAATAAAATTCATATGCCTCATAGCATTCAGGGGAGGACGTGCTTTCATCGATGTCAGTGTAACTAGCATTGCAACTCTCCCTCAACGTCTGCACGAGTACATTACATGATCGACATCAAATTCAGCAATCACAGGAAAATGATTTTACCACATCGTGACAAAACCAACTAAAGCTATAACTTCATGATGGTCTCATATAATGTTGACGTAAAAGATGATCCATTAAGAAAACATGTGACCCTAGCAGCATGCTTGTGGGTTCAAATCAAGACATTCAGCGCAAGAGGAGTTGGCCAACTGTAATTCTATTTATTGCTTGAAATACGATTTTCCCAAGAATTCAATACATCAAGTTGGCTATTTCACAAAGCAAAATACCTCATAGAGCTCATCATTTATAAGGCCAATCCGATGAGAAAATATAATTTTCTAGTTCTCGTTAATGTCTGCATCAACTCGTGGGCATCCAAGAATGTAACCCTGCAACAATGCAAAAAGCACAAATTAGGGATTGCAATTATTAGGCTAGTCTGAATAATTACTTGAAGCCGAGCTTAGATTTCCCTTATACCTTGAGATTCAAGCGCGGGATAGCACCGGCTTCATTTTCTGAAAAGTGCAATCAGCAGAGTTTGAGCATTGCAAGCCATTTTCAGAATGTTCAAAAACAGAAAGCTGAAAAGAAAAATGTAACCTAGTATCAAAGCTCATGGCTACTTACCATTTACATAATTATGTATCGTCCAAGTGTAAGCAGATGTGAGTATGCATGTGCTAAAAGACATTTTTTTGGAAGTCTTAAAGCCTCAAACTAAACTATTAGTTCCCATTGAATCTATGGAGGCATAGTCAATAACTAAAAGACCAGAGCACCCAAAACACAACTAATATAACAACATAACAGCGTTATGAATGACAAAAAGAACTGCTATTACTAATTCAGAGTTTTTGGACTACCGAGGCCAGAAGAAAAGACATTGAAATTGCCCTTTGAATTCCTAACCACGTAATAAAAGTCAAGCAACAGCAGCAAACAAACAGTTCGTGATGTTAATGCTCACAGAATTCATTTGCAACAGAATCATAGAAGATAAAGACAGAGATTACCAGTTGCCTCTCATTAGCCGCGAGAGATGTTAGTACTTGGGGTAGAGACCAGAGCAAGCTCCCATCCAGTGGGATTGAAGTCTTTAGATTGAGTAGCACCAGAACCAAATGCTGAAGAAGCAGCACCTGTCAACCCACCAAACTTCTCTCAAGCAAGCATAACAACAAAAAAGTAGACATGAGCCATACACAAAATAAGTATAACCTCCCTGCATTTGTGAATCAAGCATCATAGTCTTTAAAATCTATCTAGAAAGTCAAGGTTCTTTGAAGTTTTCTTCTTTTTTTTCGTTTTGGAAGGAGCTTGGGAACGTATTATTGCTTCGGATCATCTTTAAAACAGAGGAAAAATACTGGTTAACCAATAGATCCTTTTATGCAAGATTGAAGAGGAGTATGTGAATCAGAACCAAATGCTGAAGAAGCAGCACCTGTCAACCCACCAAACTTCTCTCAAGCAAGCATAACAACAAAAAAGTAGACATGAGTCATACACAAAATAAGTACAACCTCCCTGCATTTGTGAATCAAGCATCATAGTCTTTAAAATCTATCTAGAAAGTCAAGGTTCTTTGAAGTTTTCTTCTTTTTTTTCGTTTTGGAAGGAGCTTGGGAACGTATTATTGCTTCGGATCATCTTTAAAACAGAGGAAAAATACTGGTTAACCAATAGATCCTTTTATGCAAGATTGAAGAGGAGTATGTGAATCAGAACCAAATGCGCAAACCCCCAACACCGAATCTCACTTACCCTCGAGCTCGATCGGCCAGTCACCCACGATTCGCGACTGAAAGACCTCGCATCTAGTCACAACTACACACCCTACAAACTATTGAATCGACAATCGAACGACTCCTCATCCGATGGAAACAGCAATCGACGCTCAAAATTCGACATGGCACGGGAGACGGAAATGTCGGACAGAAGTGGAGATCCGGCGAAGCATAGAGAGAGAGAGAGAGAGAGAGAGAGAGAGAGAGGAGGGAGGACTTACATGGTGGGAGAATCGGAGGGGACGGCGGCGACTGGCGAGCGCTGCTTCCTTCTCAAAGTACTCAGACGGGAACCGCTAAAGAGACACGAGAGCGAGAGGACTCAGAGTCAGAGATGGGAGTCGGGAGAGAAGAGAACCGATAAAAAAAATTTCGGTTTTCGGTTTGTGGTTCGGTTATCGGTTCGGTTAACCGATAAAAACCGAACCGATAAAAAAAATTTCGGATTTTGATGAAAACCGAACCGAAAACCGAACCGAACCGAAAACCGAACCGAACCGAAAAAACCAAAATTTTCGGTTCGGTTCGGTTCGGTTCGCGGTTCGGTTCGGTTTTCGGTTCGGGTCTTGACACCCCTAATTTACGTACATCATCTCTGCAAACAAAAGGGAGATCTTGGCTAAACTGTGTAATGAAATAAGGAGGTCATTTATCAAATTTAGAATAGGCCCGAAGGGAAACCCTTTCAAATTAGTCTTGCAAATAAGTCTTAATTTCCTTGTGGAAAAGGTTTCAAACCTATACAGAAATCTATCTATTTGGTGGGGGGAGATACATCCTAACCTGCAGAGTTAGGCTAGAATTAATATGTTGAATGCACTTTCATCTGTACGACAAGATAGTTGGTTACAATTATAACCAGTGATTTCATAAGAGATTTTAAATCTTCCTATTCTGGCCACATTTCAAGTGGGAATGAAAAGTGCACATATCGAAGAACTACCGGATTATCGACTTTGGAGAACGATTAACAATGAAAAGTGCACACTTGATGATGAAAAATGACGTGTACAGAATAAGTGAAGTTCGTTATGTAAGAAGTTGCTGCATTTATTAGTAGGCAGCTTTTTATTAAATCTCGGATAATGAAAGTTGACAAAGATAACTGCTAACCAGCCACCTAATCAATGGATGGAAATGTATATCAGTGCCAATCAACTGCCTTTCGGTCCGTCAATTGGTTTATCACATGCCGTCAAAGGTTGAAGAAACTGTCAAGCCAAATATTAGAAAATACTTTGTTAGTCGAACCATATAGAAATCAATTTGTACTTCACTTGGAGAAAGACTTACATCGGGGTAATGGTTAATGAATCCCCAAAGCAGGGGGAATATCCTATACAACATGAGTTCTTGTTTCTGGAACACTTGTCCCTTGACTGTGATTGCCTTTGAGTTTGATCAAGAGGAGTCTGAAAGTTGTCTTTCCAAGCCATCATTTGGTTCTTCAATCAACCAAAATGATGAGACTTGACTTTGTCTTTCCATCTCCACGGATTCTGAATCGTCCTTCATATGCATCCTCTGTTTCCAACTACAAAGAATTTCAGTTTTAAAGCTAAGGAAAGTTGCAGTTGCAATCACATTCCAATATGCTCGCCTAGCATGTCTTCAACCTATAACAAAATGTTTTTTTGGTGGAGCAAGTTCATCAAGACTTGCAAAAACAAGTCGTGCTTAAGTTCAATATATACTTCTTTAGTTTGTGCGAGTCTTTCTCCGTCGTCTGATTTTGCTTTCCAGGTGGAGTCCCTTCTCTGACATTGTCATTTGGAGGCTCCTCGCTAATTTCATGGTCTTGAGAACTTGCTGACAGATGGAACTGAGGCTGAAGCTCGATACAAGGCTCTTTAGCATCCCCTTCCATTTTAGCCTCCTCCTACACGAAAAATTAGATTTTCTTCAGCCAGTATTCTAGAATGAGAAAATGCAGTTTTAACATTGGTTTTGCCTTTTTCACAAACACGGGTCAGTAGGCTTATGGCTTCTACTATGTGCAAGACATCAGAAGTCTATATGCTGCTGAATGATAATTCATGTAGTGCAAAGTCTTCGCTTTTCTTCCTTCAAAGTCGGTTTTACTTTTCCACATTATGTTCCTCTATGAAGCACATTATGACCTTCCATATCCCTTAGAATGCCTAGAAGTGAAAATCTCTAATCTTGAATTTCTTACTGACTGAACTTGAATGTATTGATGAAAGAGGCAAAAGGAAAAGATAGTATCACTATAGGAATCTAAAATTTGCAAGTGAAGAGATGATTCAATAGACGGGTTGGACGCTGTTATAATTTTTGGTAAATTTACATTGTTGATTTAATTCTTGAACATTATATAACTTTATCTAAAATATGATAAGAATGTGCAATGGCATGCTTCTAACTACTTTACGTTTGAATAAGTTGTTAAAAAGAATTTTACATCTAGTCGCATTTAAGGTGATATTCTTTGGTGTTGTAATAAAATCCTGGCCATGGCTCACCTTGTTTGTCTCTGATTGAGGCGCACCTTGTTGAACCATCATCTCTTTGTAATGCTTGAAAGGAATATAATATGAAGACGGGGTGACTCCTCCCGGTCAAGTGACTCCTTGCACCGTCTAATATGTAATTTGCACTCGTCCAATATTTTCGAGTTTGATATGTCAAGCAATGTTTCCAGTGAAGGACAGCCCTCAACATTCAACTCAGTCAAAAACTCTAGCTTGTCAAGGCCCTTGGCAACCCACAGTTTAGAGCAGTCACATATTAACAAACGGCAAAGGTTCTTCAAGTTCGATATACCAGTTAACTTTTCCATGGCAACGCACCTAACTTTTCCATGGCAACGCACCATTGAATAGAGATGTCTTGCAATGATAACAGTGTACCGATGACTTGAATCTCAAGTAGGTTTTCGCATAACCACAATCGAAGTTGTTTTAGTTTCTTTAAGGCATTGGGAAGAAGAAGTACTCCCAGTGAACAATAGGTCAACCCACTTGAAGAAGACTCTTATTGATCGAGAACCTCGAAAGATCCTCCCTCACCGCATACTACTATCCTTCCGATTGACCAGCGCGAAGAGATTTCTAATTCCTCCAGTGATGCCGACATACCAAGAATCTGAATCTCAAATATATTAGGGCAACAAAATACACTCAGTTTCCTTAAGCTAGATGGTATGGATAAGCGCTGAAGGTCACACTCATTCAAATTTAACTGCTGCAATTGCGAAAACCCATAGAGTTGAATTTCTTGCAATCGCGAGAAACGAAGCGAAAAATTTGACGGAATTTCCAAGTTGGATTGTAGCGATCCTGTCAAACTGAAATTGTCAAGTTCTAAAGAATGTAAAGAAGGTGGTAGCTGCTTGAGGGGTTGCAGATCTAGACCAAACAAAGTAAGATATTCTAGAAGAGAAAGGAGACCCAACTCCGTAGGCGGCACAACGATGTCGAGAAGACACGGCTTTAATTTCTTTAGTTTGGATAGCCTACCAATCCACCCTAAGTCACATGTGTGCTTGAGGTTTGACGAATCTTGACCTTTAGAGCCATCGGATAGGACCAACTCTACTAGATTGGTAAGCTTTGAGAGATTTGGGACCACTTGCAATGAGCAAGATCTAATGCGTAAATGGACTAAACTCGTTGGAAGCTCGTGCAACTCTGTAATCTTATTGCACCTGTTTAAGTCAAGTGTTGCGAGGTGAGAAAGCCTATTGATTGTTCTTGGAACTCGATAGATTCCGGTCTCATACAAATCTAGGACTCTTAGAGAGGATAAATGTCCTATTTCATTAGGAATTTTGCCAACCAACTCATTGCGGTGATCAAGATAAAGCTCCTCCAGTTTGTCCAACATTCCAATAGCTTTAGGAACTCCCATCGATCTATAATTATATTGGTCATATATTTTGACAAATTCAGAGTGCACAGCGATGTTAATTTTCCAATGGAGTTCGCCAATTTTCTAATGTTAGTGCCTTCTAGACAAAGATCTGACAAACATCGTAGCTTTTCAATAGACTCTAGTAGGCTTGTAATTCTAGTAAACGAAAGGTCTAACTTCCTTGATGATGCTAAGTCGCCGATAGAGGTGGGGAGTTCTTTCACTCTGGAGCAGCCGCTCAAAGAGAAGTGCTCAAGTTTCACTAGCCCTCTAATTTCATCAAGCACTCGTTTAATGCTCTCACAACCGGTGATGTTCAAGTCAAGCAAGCACTTTAGTTTTCCAATAGAGTTTTCAATTTCCTTTTTTTTTAATGACCCAGGAAACCCCGAAAGCCGGCAGCCAGCGGGAAGAACCTGGGGGCAGCACAGGTGAAACCACCACCCCATGCCATCGGGTAAATCACCACACAGCGCTTCAGCCTCCCTACGAGTTGTCAGTTTCCTTTAAACACCAACACCTACCAAAAGTCAACCTCTCTAAATCCAAGCATTTAGACAAGTATGGAGCTCTAGTAATTCGATGACATTCTACAAGAGTAAGAATTTTAAGTTTGGTTGCCATCTGCAAAAGGGAAGTATGAACATTACCAAAAAAAAAAAAAAAAAAAAGTCAAATAATGTACGAGACAACTGTTATAAATTGAGATGAAACCATACCTTAATTAAGTCCCATAGTTTCGAATCATATTTTAAGAAATTATCAAAAAGTTCAAGGACAACTAAATTCTTTGAATGCACAAGCCCACAAAACTTTACAGGGGCAAAACACCACGAAATCCATCTCAACTTTGGTAGAGAAATAGTGAAATCTCCACATATGGCCCCATAACTTAATCTCAAGAATCTCAAACTTTTAAACCTTCCAATTTCTTCATGGCTAATTGAGATATTAGAAAACCACCGTAGATCAAGTGCTTCAACATCTTCATACCTCTGCCAATAAATCAATTGTAGTGATTAGTTGAAGTTTGTTGGTAACTAGTAATTTTATTTACGATTTGAATGAATGAAATGGAAGAAAAGATCATGAGCATAAAGTTGAATCCTCAAATGCAAGATGTCACTTTTTTCAATTAAACCTAATAATTGTCTTACCTCTTTGGTTCTTACAAAATCAAGGAACTCCTCCCTAGTCCACACCCTACTTTGCTTCTCAAAATTTTTAGGATTTTCTCGGCAGAACGATTTCCCGTCCTAGGTCCCTCAATTGGTCATGCATCCAAAATTTGTCATCATCCTTTATCTTTATCAAAGACATTTCAACGAGGATATCGATTTCCGAGGTAGGATCAAATCCACAAACGCCACATGTATTTGGCATTCACCATATCCTCATTGATGAAAAAGCATGCAACATCAAGAAAAATTTCACGTTGACGGTAGTTTAAGGCCTCATAGCTAATCATCAACTTCTCTTGTACACGTTTATGGGGCATTTTCTTTAACCGCTTTAATGTATCCTCCCATTTCACTTTGGGCTTTCCAAAAAGTAATGAACCTATAGTTTCAAGAGCCAAAGGCAGACCCCCAGTAGTATTGACAATATCTCTTGAGAGGCTATCAAAACCCTTCGCCTTAGAGTTATCAACAGACGCATGCCTCTGGAAAAGTTGGAGTGTGTCGTCAAAATTCATCTCCTTCATTTCATAAGGCTGAATTGGGAGTGCATGGTCAGAATTCATCTCCTGCCTTTCACAAGCCATTCTTTGCTCAATAAACTCTAGTATGCTCATGTTCCTAGTGGTTATAATTACTCTTGTCCCAGGATGCAATCGATGTTGTCCAATCAGATTCTTGATTTGTTCTTCTTCATCAACGTCATCAAGAACAATGAGAACCTTCTTGCCGCCAAGTGTTTCCTTTATCCTCTCTCTTCCATCAGCAACTCCTTTAATAATTTCTGCAGAGCTAGAATTAGCAATCTCTGATAGTAACTTTTTCTGCAGCCAGAGTAAACCCTCCTTCTTTGACGTCTCTCTAATATTGTCAAGGAAGGCACAACACTTTCCAAAGTGAGAACAAAGTTCATTGTAGACAGCCCTAGCTAGAGTGGTTTTACCGATACCCCCCATTCCACAAACTTTGAGCAGCCTCACTTCATCACTATAGTTAACATCTAACAATTCCAGTACTTCTGCCACTTGATCATCAAGGCTAACTAAATCTTTAGTTACAATCTTACGTTTTCTCTTCAGCCTATGCAAAACCTCTTTAATTGCCAACTTCATAAGTTCCGCTTTACTGCCACAAATAGAAGCCGGTTCATTAGTTACAAAAGCTATGTCGATCGCGTAAATTAACATGTATGCCTCTAAATCCAAAAAAAAAAAAAAAAAAAGAAACAGTTGAATCCTTTTATTTATCCTTAATAACCCTTGCATATGATTGTACTTATATATTTTTAAACGTGTGAAGATTTGCTAATTTTTATCTCCCCACGTCCCTTGTAGAGGACGGGCTTGATTCTAGAGCCAGAAGGTCAGGGATCTCTAGAGATTACCTTTTACATTTTTTCAGCTCCCAGCCCTTGATTTTATCAACCTTCTTAAGAGCGTCCTCCAAGGATTCTCCCTCCCAGTATTCTCCCTCGTCAGGAAACTTCTCCTTTTGCTCCTCCTTGTGCTTCTCTATGGCCGTTCTGTATAATGGGGTTTTAAGGTCAACATCCTTTGGCTCCACATCGTAAAAAATGGGTAGGATCTTTTTCTCCTCTGACTGGGATGTGTTGTCTACCATCCTTGCGAGCTCACGGAGACACCATTTACTACTAGCATAATTTCTTGAGAAGATAGGTATGTAGATCTGAGAGTTGTCAATTGCTTGCAGGAGCTCTCTACCAATTTCTTCGCCAACTGGAAGCTCTTCGTCATCCATGAAGACATGAATACAATTCTCTACCAAGTCTTGATAAAGGAAGTCGGTGAATCCATCTCGAGTATCTGGGCCATGGAAATTCAAGAACACTTGATACTCGCCTCCTCTTGCATTACCGCTACTTGTTCCAAAGATCTCGAGTTCACCATGGAAGCTTTACTTTGCAAATTAGGGTCTCTCTCCCTCTCTCTCTCTCTCTCTCTCTCATTGTTTTTCGCGAACATCACGTAAAACGAAAGATACGAGTCTTGGTTGATAACTCATTGAGAACTGTTGGATCTTTATCTTGTCGTCGTGGATCCTTTTCGATCACTTTTCTTGGACCCAATCTGCAAGCAAGTACAATATTTAGGTAACCTGCGCGTGGCTGTGTCGTGTGTGCTCGCCGCGCGTGGGCGTATGGCGCGTGAGTTCGAGTGAAAGAGAGAGGTGTCGAGTCACGAGGACACGCAAGGGATAAATAAATATGAAAGAAAAAAATAAAGAAGAGTGGCTCCACGATAATTAACTAGATAAAAATATATTTGATTTTATGATGGGACTTCCTTTATAACAATATAGAGATATATATATATATATATATATATATATATATATATATATATATAATCAAATTGAATGGTCCTGAACAAGACCTTAAAAGGTTCCCTCCTGAAATGACCATCTCGGGAGGACCTCCCCCAAAAGCCATTTAAAGGCAAGTGGGAGGGGGTAGTATGGGATAACGGTCCCATTGGGGAGCCCGGCCAGCCCAGACAATGGGAAGGGCCCCACCTCTGATCTCCGTGAAGCCTTCCCTGGGTAACCAGTCCCAGGCGTGGTTCAGAGAAATGACGAGGCTCGAGGCCGGCACGCAGCCGGGTGTCTTTGGGTCTATAAAGTGAATCAAGTGATCCCCATTCTAATAAAGTTGGAAACCAATAAGAAAATTAAAATTTTCGCAAAATAAATAATTTTATAAATATAATTTTAAAAATAATCATTTGTATCATTTACAAAAATATATGAACAAAAAATATTTTCATTATTCATAATAATATTTATATATAAATTATTATCGATAGTGAAAATTTTCTCAATAACTATTAAAAGTATAAAGGTTCCCTCACTAATTGTTAATTGATGACTTTTTTTAAATTATTTGGGTAGATATTACAGTTTCAATGTCAGATCCTAACAAATTCTTAGACTTTTGTGTTATATAGCCAAGTGAACCTCTTGAATTATGTAGTATTGAATTTAAAATATAATTATTACTCCGTTTATTTGGCAAAAAATGAATAATTTAAAAAATATGTATTTTTTAAAAAATGATCACTCATGTCACTTGAAATAATAATTAATGAAAACTATTTTCATTATCGACAATAATTTATGTCTAATAATTTTCAATGATGATGAAAATATTTTCCCGATCTTTCATTTTTTAAACGATACAATCCATTATATATAAAATAAATATTTTTCAAATCATTCATTTTCGATAAATAAATAGAGCATAAATAATTTAACATTCATTAAGAATTATAGTGTAAATCATCATATATATGCACCGTGCATCTAACTTGCATATAAAGTTTTTTTTTTGGTTGACTATTAACATGAGGTTTTTTACGATAGAGAAGTAATAATGTTTTTGTCATAGTTATTGACGGACATTTTTTTTTTTTTGGGAATTTGTAAAACTCTTCAAGCAACAAGTTTTATTTATTAAATTAATTTCTTTGCACACAACATGAGTTTGGAACTGATATATTCTTCACAAATACTTTTCTATTGCAGCTGAGATGTCCGTTCATTACTTCTGACTCTACATTTTGAAAGAATTTCTCCTTTATGAAGCCCTAGAGTGACTTTTGTGGATTTCCTAACTTGCCATCGAAGCGTGTCGGTTAATCTTCTAAGTTCTAATATAAGCTCATACGACGCCCTAGAGTGATTTTGTAGAAGACTTTCCCATAACAATGAGAAATTACAAAAACAAATTGCATGATAAGCAATAACTTTTAATGGATTGTTATTTTAAATCAAGAGTAATTTGATTATAGCTTATTGTGTTAAGGGGGTACGTCACCCTATATGCAACGGTCTACTTCTTCACTCCACCTTCTCAGACAAAACACAATGACTTGATCAATCCATCAATAGTCAATGGCCAACAACTCTAATGGACAAAGGCAAATGGACACTTGCTATTCAGATCGAAATATGTACCGATACAAATGGTACAAAACAAAGTGCGAGAGAAATATTATAGCATACACATATGAAGTGCAAAGTAAGAATTTCTTAATGCAAATAAAGGAAAAGAAGAATAACAAAAATCACATTTCAAGAGCTAGTTTGTCTTCTCCCAACCACTATCTTTTTCGTTTTGGCTCCTCAAATGATAACAATTTCCCAGCAGATAGATAAATCAATTGAAAATATAAAGTTTGACCCCATTATCGGAGGGGATAATTGTTACCTATGTTGCACGGACACATTACACTACACGTGCTTCCATATCAGCGTGTTGGATACGTCAACACCCTCGGACATGTATTGATCGCGTGTCGGATTTGTTGACACGTGATTAACTTTTGTTGACATGTGTCCGAAAGACAATGTGGAGGCGAGGGAGAGGGAGCAGAGATGAGGCCGCGAGCGAAGGCGAGCTCACGACGGCGAAAGACAGCCAGAGAGAGCAGAGACTGAGGGCCTGAGGCGAGGACCAAGGACGAACTTCACGAGGGAGGCGCTCGTGAGGGAGGGCGGCGTCGTCGAGTGGGGCGGCGGCAAGAGGGAGGAGGAGGAGGAGTTCGTGGCGGTGTGCAGCCTCTCGACGCACAGGGACCGCACGTTGCATCCCTGGTAAAGGCGTTGAGCGGCGAGGAGAAGGAGAAGAAGGCGCTGCTAGAGTTTTGAAAAGAAAAATAAAAGAATAAAAAAGGGACTTGGCTTGTTGGAGGGAGGGGGAAGTGACAGGAGCTGTTTCTCCCGTGCATCATCACTGTCAGGGAGTTTAATGAACCTCTCCACAATTGGACATCGAGCTTTTCTGAAGCCCTCGACTGAGCAACTACAGGCAATGTGTGGAACACAGGTGGCACACTTGGCAGGCGGGTTGGACAGCAAGTTAACCATTCAACGAGAGGTCATTCACCCAAAAGCAATAAATGGAGTTGTCAAAATAATGTCAAAGATGGAGAGAAGACGATGCAGGAGGGAGGGGTAAGAAGCAATAAATGGAGCTGTCAGAATAATGTTAAAGATGGATAGAAGGACGATGGTGGAGGATGGAGGAGGAAGTGACGGGCTGATAGCCTGTCAGGTGGAGGGAAAAGAAAGTGAAAAAAATTGGGGGTCGGGGAAAGAGACGAGGGAAAAAGGGAGTTTGGGCGCCGCAGGAGGAGGAGGGCGGGGTTGGGGTTGAGATGGACCATCGAAAAAATTATTAAATAAAAATAAAAAGTAATTTTGAAATAAAAAAGTATTATATATTGAATGACTAGTATAAATATTGTAAATTCTTTTTTTAATTAAAATTTGAATTAAATTAATTAAAAATAAAAATATTTATTTAATATATAAAGTGTCGAAATTTTTTATTTTTAAAAAAATAACGTGTCAACATAATGTATAATATCCGTGCCGTGTGTCGGTGCTACCAAAATCTAGATGAGGACTTTCTCCATTTAATGTATAAATTGTAAAAGACACCCAACACCATCTTCATGTTCTTTATTTAGACACCCAATCATTCACTCCAACCAGCCTCCTCCTCCTCCGCCTACACCACCATCACCATACGCCACGGCCGCTGCCGCTGCCGCCACCATGCAACCCTCTCAACCTACTCCTCTCAATGAAAATTATTTGCGAGACGACGTCAAGTCGCCAGAATGCGAAGACTTGCTCTCCTCTCTCCCTTCAGAAGAGGGCTGGTTCCAAACCTCTCTCCGCTTGTACCAGAGCTTCTGGTTGCCCTCTAGGCACTTGAACGGTGTCGTCGCTTGCCAAAATCACTTCCAAGCTCACCCCTCTGACATCCTCCTCGTCACCAGCCCGAAATGAGGCACCACCTGGCTAAAGGCCATCCTCTTTGCTCTCTTGAACCGTGCCGAGTACTCTGACTCCAACCCACAACAACGGCACCCTCTCCTAACACAAAACCCCCACGACCTCGTGCCCTTCTTGGAGCTCGGGCTCTATCTCCAGAATAAAAATCCTGATCTCACTGCTTTTACTTCCCCGAGGCTCTTGGCCACCCACTTGCCTTATTCCTTGCTTCCACGGTCGGTGAGGGACTCCAATTGCAAGCTGGTTTACCTATGTAGGAACCCTAAAGACACTTTCATCTCGATGTGGCACCACTTCAACAGGTTGAGGCCCGAAGAGAGGGGCCAGCTTCCACTCTTGGAGGGGCTCGACAAGTTCTGCCGAGGCGTGAGCGGGTATGGACCTTATTGGGACCATGTGCTGGGTTACCACAAGGCGAGCTCGGAGATGCCCGAGAAGGTGTTGTTTGTGAAGTATGAGGAGATGAAAGCGGACCCGAGCGTTCAAGCGAGGAGGTTGGCCGATTTCATTGGGCGTCCATTCAACGAAGAAGAATTGAGAAACGGGACCGTGGAGGGAATACTGAGGATGTGTAGCTTTGACAATTTAAGCGCATTGGAGGTGAATAGGAGCGGCAAGTTGCCGAGTGGAATAGAGAATAAGTGGTTCTTCAGGAAAGGCGAGGTTGGAGATTGGGTGAATTACATGAACGCTGAGATGGGAGAGAGAATTGACGGTGTCATGGAAGAGAAGTGGCATGGTTCTGGTTTGAAGTTTTAGGACATATGAACCACTCGTTCAACAATTTCCGGGTGTTACGTTTTAGTTTGATGGTGGAGAAGAAAAACGTGTAAAAAAAGAACAAAAAAGAAGCAGACACGATTCGACTATTCGCACTTTTGGGGGTCCAAAGTCTGGTTGGCCAATGCAAGCGTGTTTCTCATGCTATAGGAGGAAAGATTTTCAGTGGCATTGTCAGTCGGGGCTTCGTAAAAGGCTGCCTTGCTACTCCCTGGGAGCCTATGGATGTATCTTCTGTTATTCTTTTTAATTCCTTTTTTTTTTTTTCTCTTGGCTGTGTGAAGATTCGTGGCATACGGTATTAATGCAAAAGCAGTTATTTAGTTAGGTTAAGCTACAGATTATATTTGTTAGATGGAAAATAAATTTGTTATTAAGCTTATCGGTTTGGCTAGGTTAAACGTTTTTTCTGTTTTTCATGAACAATCCAGCCAGCATAGATCCTTGCCGAAGCTGGCTATGGTTGGGCTGTGGCCATACCCATGCGGTTTATTCTTTGAAAAAAAACTTTCTTTCATTTTATTTTTTTAAGAATTCATTAATTTTCAATTGTTCCTCTTGTTTTTGGCTCTTTTAAGTGTTTTGATAAACCAGCCTGTAGTTGACCACCCTTTTATAATGTATTAATGAGAATCAAAAATTAATTGTCATGTCCTTTAATTTACTTTGCCACTTTACTTACGAACTCATATTTTTTTCTTCAAAGGCTTCCGTTGGAATTTTATGAATAATGTATAGATAAAATTAAAAAAATATGACAGAAACAAATATGATATATTTTAGGCTGCGATGCAATGCTGCAGGGAAAGCGCAAATAATCGCGCGCTCGCGGAATTCCCGCATGTTAATCGCGCGCTCGAGGAATTCCCGCAGCAGCAGCATGCGGGAGGCGCGTGGAAAGAGCCTTTGAAAGAGACAGAGGACTTTTTGACTTGGACTTGCCTTTTTCTAGTGATGAAGAAAACAGAAAAGAAAAGAGAACCAACACTCAATGTCTACCACTAAGTAATTCAATAAAAATATTAGATTCTCTTTTTTGCTGGATGGCATTGTCCGGTCCAGTTTATTATAATATTTCCCGCCGGTGCATGTTTGCGCCTAATGATGATGGTACGTGTGTTGATTGTTGAATTAATTAAATTAAAATAATTCCTATGTGGGACATCAAATGAAAGTGCATTTATCTTGTAGGAATTTACGAGTAATGACCTTTTATTGACTAAATGAGTTTTTTTTTTTTTTTTTTTCATATCGTCAATAAGTCATGCTCATAGCACGAGTTAGGAACAATTGTAATGAAGTGCGCCTCTCATAATCATTCATTTACCTTTTCACTATTAATTCAAATTTTTGGTGAATCAAATGACAATTTTTTTTTTTGTAATCAAATAAATTTTATGTAGTAAAAATTGAGAAATAAAAAGAAAATTTAAAGTTTCACTAAGGTTCCGTTATTTTCCCGGAAAATAATTTTCAGAATTATTTTTTCGGTTTTCCTAGCATTTGTTTAACGTAAATTGAATTGATTAGGAAAACATTTTTCATAAAGGAAAAAAAGATCTTTTTGAATAAGGGAAAATGTTTTCTACTTTTTAATTAAAGGAAAACATTTTCCTCACTCACTCTATCTTATCTCACACCTCTATTAGCCTCAACTTCTTTATTATTATTATTATTATTAGTGCTAGAGGAACCACTTTGCCGACGGCCGCCACGTAAACTCCCAAGTGTCGCTAGTGGGGAAAACACCAAAAGCACCATGCGTCTAATCACCTAATAGCTCGCCAGCCCCCTTGCAACTTGTAGCTTCAAACTCTTGACCTTCCCTCAAAGGACTGAAGTCTATCCAGTAGGAACCACCACGACGATTATTATTATTATTATTATTATTATTATTATTATTATTATTATTATTACTACTACTACTACTACTACTACTACTACTACTACTACTACTACTAATATGGAAAAATTTAAATAAGGGCTCTAAGTGCTATCATTTTCTCAAAAATTGCCTAAAGTAGATTTTGTTCAAGTAAGGGCTTAAAATAGTTATGATTGTTTCAAATAAGGGTCTAAAATAATCATGGTTGTTTCAAATAAAGGCTTAACTTCGCCACTCACCAGCTAGTTAAATATTTCGATCGATCGGGGTGTTTTCGTCCAATTACAATTTTAATCTTAAATTATTTTTTATTCTTTTCTCTTCTTTCCTTTTTTCACCTTTTTTTTTTTTTTTTTTTTTTTTGGGCAAGGGCCATGTTAGTCAATGAAGGCTCGGCGACTTTCGTTGGCCGCCGACGAGGCAATCCTCACCTAAGTTTGGCAAGGAGTGGCCTCACCAATGGTTGCAAGGGTGACCTCCCTCAAGGCAAGGGTCACCAACGGCCGATGAGGGTTGTCTAGGGGTGTGCAACTGGACCGGGTAAACCCGATTCTTAGACCGGCCCACCCGGAAAATAGGGTCGGGAACTAGTTTCTAGGGATTACCCACCCGGGAACCGAATCGATTGAACCGGTTCGAGAACCGGTTTGAGAAGCGGTTTGTAAGCCAACACAAAAGTCCAAAACCCTAATTTGTTCCCCTGTTCCTTCGTCGCGCCATCGCCAGCTCCCCGTCGCGCCATAGACAGATCCAGCTCCCCGTTGCGCTGCTTCTTCATCTGCGTTCATCTGCTTCTTTGTTGCGCCATCTCCAAATCCAACTCCCATCGCACCATCGCCAGATCCAGCTCCCTATTGTGCCTCCCCGTCCCGCCATCGCCAGATCCAGCTCCCCGTCATGCTACTTCCTCATCGCACCATCGCCAGCTCCCCGTCACTCTATTTCATCCATTGCACGCAGAACTCTCACATGTTTTTGAAAGACTATCATATGGTTTTTCTATGAAGTTTTGGATGGTGGAAGTGAGAATATCTGAAATATTGCTTTGGTTAAATTGATTGTTGTTATGGCGATAGATATGCAAATGATTATGCTTAATGTTTCACATTTTGGGACCATAGGCCCACAACCAACTGTTTAGGGGTGGACTGAGTCCCTGCTCCATGGAATGGAAAGGAAACCTAACATTAATGAAAAGAAATCATGGAGAAATATCCACTAGCATTTTGTGCTGTTTACCTCTGCATCAGTCATGTCTGTTTAATTTTATCTCTTTATTTTGTTGTACCTGAGCATTATCATCTAAGACTGTAGGACTGTTTCCTCCCAGGTGTACATTATTGACTACTGGCTTGCTAAAATATACAGGGATCTTCAAACACACAAGCACATTCCATACAGGTATTGGAGATGCATACGTTTATATTTGACAAATACTGTTTATATCTACATCCAGAACAAGTGTATGCTTGTCGGTTTCATGCACATAAGCTAAGCTGGGACTTGGAACTGTAACTACCTCTGATGTTTTGTTCTTCATTAAATTTGTTATGCTAGTTATGCATACAGATGATATCTTCTTTCCAGGAGAATGTGCACTTATCGGGTAAAACTAAAAATTAGTTGGGTATCTGAGGAAGTAAAACAGTCTTGGTTGCAAAGACAGTTGAACTTTCTGCATTTGTTTGGTGCCTTAGTGCTGTTCAAAGTATCTCTTGCTTCTGTCCGTCTAACGCATCAAAGTCTATTGACTTCTTTTTTATGCTTTCAACTGTTTCTGTCATTTCACTGAAGTGGCAATACACATGCCTGAAATTGTTTTCCCTGTTTTAAAACTTTCCTGTTCTCTTCAACAAGTCCATAGGCCGGAATCATTGATTACATATTTTATCTTCCTTTTGCAGGGAAAACAAGAATCTTACAGTAACAGCTCGCTATGCAATTGTCAACACTCATCTTGGAGTTGGTCAGTGTATATTTTGCATCCAACAAAGGCATTTTTTAAATTTTGCGAGCTGTTTAGACAAATTTCAAACATTATGATTGTGTAGAGTTACGTGTTTTTATTTTTATGCAGAACAAAGTAGGAGGGATGATTTGGAATCTCTTGGTTATGTGCTTATGTATTTTCTTCGAGGAAGGTTGACAGCATACTGAGATGCTTGTTTCACCTAAACTGTTATTCAAGTTATACTTTGACACTTCTATTGTTTTCCATCGTAGCCTTCCATGGCAGGGCTTGAAAGCAGGCACTAAAAAGCAGAAATATGACAAGATTAGTGCTTAATGTTTCAATATAAATTAGAAGAATTATGTTGTTTTCTCGCGTATTAATATAAAATTCGAAGTCGTATAGGATGGGTGGTTGCAAAACAGGTTCCAATATAAACAGGGTTAACCTTGGAGCCAGACTGAAAAAATAGGGTGGGTTGGGTACGGGGTCCAATGTAAATAGAGTCAGGTACATGGTCCAAAAAATAGGAATTTGTTATAACAGGATCGGGTACAGGGGCTAGGTCTGGAACCTACCCACCCTGGACCCGATCACCCTAGGGTTGTTAAGCTCTCATCAACACTAGGCGAGGGTAGCCTTGCCCACAGTTGGTGAAGGTCGGTAGGCCCTCACCAACCTTTACTAGCGGCTGGCGAAGGTGGGCCTCATTAGATCAAGCAAGGGCGACCCTCACCCAGCCCCTTTTGGCATCGCCGATGGCTGGCTACTAGTGATGAAGAAAGCAAAAACAGAAAAAGGAAATAAAGGATAGAAAAAAGGAAAAAATGAAAAACTTCAAAAAAAGGTAAATGACTAAATTGCCATTGACCGAGTCAAAATGTCGAGCTTTTTTTTTTTTTTTAAAAATAGACATAGTAATTTTATGACTTTTTTTGAAAAACAAAATCCATTTTAGGCCCTTATTTAAGAAAATGAAGATACTTTATGCCCTTATTTGAAATTTTCCTTATTATTATAAAATTCAAATTTTCATTTTCATTTTCTTTTCTTTTCTTTCTTTCTTTATTTTTGTTTTTCTTCTTTTTCAACACACAAGAGAGCTTAGGCTCACGAATCTAGCAAGGCCCAAGATCGGCGAGCGAGAGCTTTTGGAGGCCTAAGGCTTGCCCAATTAGCGAGCGTGAGCCTCACCACAAGCTCGAGGTCGCTAGCCTCAAGCCTCGCAGAGGCTCTCGCTCGCCGATTAGGTGAGCCTTGAGCTTGACGCTCTAGTTGCTATCCATCATCATAGTTGATGATTGACTGAAAAGAAGTTGAGGAAAAGAAAAAACATAAAATAGAAAAAAAAAACAATCAAAAGAAAATAAAAAATAAAAAATCGATTTTTTAAATAAAAAATAAAATAAGGAAAATAATTTTTTTTTATTAAAATAAGTACAGGGAGGAAAATCGAATAAAATTTTTTATACTAAACAGTGGAATTTTTTTTTGTTGATTTTCAAGTTTTAGTCGAATATCGAAAAATATTTTCATTTTCTTGTGTCACAACTTGAACTCCTTGAACGCCCCAAGATGAAGGAGGGAAAAAAGGTCAAGTTTAGGGGTAATTGACCACAAGAGTTCCCTCACGGTTCGCATCCATAAAGGCATCATTACCTTGTCTTTCGGGATGAACCATTTGTGAGTTCTCTCATGCGCGGTCACGAGCTTTCCCAAGCTTGTACCTCGCGTGGTAAATGAAATGCGTCATGATTCGTATCCACACGAGCGACACCCCTCAAAGAAGGAGGTTGAGTGTGAATACCGAGTTTTGGAGTACCTTTAGCACAATAGTCCTTCCAATAGTACTCTTTTTTTCCAAAGATGACATCACTTTATCCATTACGAAATCTCCCCAATGGGTACGCTAAACTATGGTGAGTCTCATCGAGACTCATACCCTCGCGACGAGTTTAGTTTACCATTCAATCTAATTGTCTATAACAACCTAATAAGAACGAGAGTTGCCACTAACCTCATTTTTTAGGGTTGACTAGAAAACCCAATTAAGGTTGAGAGTTGTCTCTCAATTTTTACACAATTAGATATCTAGGTTTGGAGACTCGAGTTATGCTAATATTTCTATTAGCGCTCTTTCAAGTACCTAACAAGGTGTCTTGTTACCTAAGGTGATCATGTGTGTCTTTTTTAATTTTTTTTCCTGGTTAATGAATCTAAACTAAAGTGATCGTGCGTGAATAGGTATTTACATACAATTCTATTCCTATGAAAAAGAAAGAAATCACACAACTGAATTTAAAGACAAAACGAAAGATAAACAATCAAGTGAACAACTAATGAAAAACAATAAATTTAAATGAAAGACAAAACTATAGCAAAAGAAATAAAACCTGTGCATCGTGAGGTGTTTAAATAGATAAGGAAAACCCAAAGCATATATAGGGAAAAATAGGTACAAGAATATGGCCAGAATGGACATCAACCTTCCACCATCTTTATATTTTGATGAACTACCACCTCCCAAGACCTAATCTAATTCTAAAATAAGAAATAAAACTAGGTACATGTGGTATGAAAGAAACAATCATTCAAGACAAAACAATCAAAGCATAGGAAACAACCAAGATCAATCAAGCAAATGATATCATATGCATAAATGAACAAATGGGGCCTCGGGGTCAGCTTTTGCAATTCATGCATCAGTCACTCTAGATGCTTACCTAAGTAATTTTTTGTGAGTTATAGCCATTAATGTTCCCGCATGGCTCTTAACGCCTCTAAGTCTGTAGGACACGTAGTAGGTGAATCCAAAGCTATAACCACGAAATCAGGCATCGCACCTAACATATATCGAGAATTCAAATGCATTGCAAGAAATAAATATGCAGCAGGCTCTCAAGTCTTATTTCTCAAACAATCAATCAATTTGAGTGAACCGTTGGTGGTTCACTTATTTATTTGACAGGCGCCAATAGCAATTACAAGCATTTTTAATAAATGGAATGGTTTCATGCATGTATGTGGTTCATGATGCTTCAAAGAGGGTGTGTTTGTTTCGCGGAAAATGTAATGTTTTTGAAAAATGTTTTCCGGGAAACCATTTTCCAGGAAAATGGTTTGTTTTCCTTTGTTTGGTGATATGTGACTGAAAGTATTTTCTGTGTTTGGATCGCATTTAAAAAATGATCTAACAATTGAGTGTGCCTCTTACTTCCAAATTAATTTGTTGAGTCCATGTTACTTTATAAACGAATTTTTTTCGATCAATTTAGTAAATTTAGAATTTGAACTTGCAAAATGAAAAGGAAACTTGAATTCATATGTATTTTTTTCCTGAAAATGGATATGATTTCCGGTTAAAAGAGCAAGTCAAAACGATCTCATTAATTGCTTCAATACATTTGGCTCTCTTCATATGGATGTGCCTCTCGTGCGGCTCTTTGCAAGTTATCCTGAATTGCGCATGGACACCACGAAGGACCATACCCAGATTTTATGTCTTGTAGATAAGGAAATTGATCAATTCTCCATGGACACACATAACTATTGCTCCCAAGCATCACGGAGGGTCCTCATTAGTTTTTCTATTCTCCCATAGGATACTTTGATATCGAGCTTGGAAGCGAGGAGAGTTCAATGACGAGCTTAAGCTTATGGTAAGAGAAGCTCAGCTCTAAAGAGCTGAGAGTTGTGCAGCACCAAGCCGTAACTTGCAACAGCAGTAAGAAGCACTGATATTGTCAAACACGAAGTTCAGAATGCACTAGACAATCTTTCTTGCGTCGCCCACAACTTGAAAGGACCTGGAACTTCATATATTCCATACTCTTTGAAGACAACCTGTTTGAATGATAAAGATCTTCACTCATCAATACATGAGCTAAACATTCATAGTTTAGTACTAATGTCTCTATCTTCCCATGACACATTAGGATAAATTGAACCAAAAAGCTACTTGGATAGCTATTTTTTTCCAAGTAATCAAGAACATGTTGGCAAAACCACCTGTGATAGTTACTACAAGTTACCAAAGGTCCAATGTTTAGACAATATCAAGAACAAACATTCAAAAGTCTAATGTTTAGCTACTTGAATAGCTACTACAAGTAACCAAAGAACAAGCTCAATGTTTAGAAAGTATCAAGAACAAACATTAAAAGTCGATGCTTGTCAATATCTACTTTCCTACAATTAAAAATCTTCGAGCCATAACTTCTTCAGTTAACAGGTTGACAATGAATGATTGACAACTCTTCCTTATCCACTAGATAATCAATGGCAATGCAGGGTAGCTTCATCAAAACCTTCAACCTCCATCACTTCCAATTAATGTTTGAATAAAATTCTTTCCCGGCATCATCCCATTTCGAGGACTCACAGAAACCCCTCGGATGGTTCCCACAATCTGTTCTGCATACAACAATGTGTTGTACTACTAACAAGTCTGCGCGTAAGATATCCAGCATCTGATGTTCGTACAGCAGTATCCACAACTCCTTTGCGGGCTCCGTAGCAAGAATGATATATTCTATTAAAGATAGTCCTTCGCGTAAATTGCTTTGAATGGGTAAATCAATCATTTGTCCTTGAGGATCTGACATTAATCCTCTCATACCTACTAATTGGTGTACTTGAGATGCATTTCCTCTGGCTCCCGAAAAAGACATTATGGACTGGATTAAGGGGTCTGTCATCCTAAAATTAGGATTCATTTCTTGTCGCAAATATTCACTTGTAGCATACCATACCTAATTATTGGCGTAATTTTTCTATCATGTACATTCCCACAATGATGGGTTTTCCAAAATCAACTTTGTTGTTAGCATCTTGTACTTACCATCCCTTCAAGATATTGTTAAAAGATCATCAATCCCAATGAAATGCTCTAGCAGTGGCTTGCTGGAAGCCCAGAGTCTTTACAGATCCAAGATGTGTGAGTATAAGCCATTCAGAAGGGATCTATTAATCTGCTTAAGTCTTTTAATGGCAGTTCCAGCATAAAACTTTATTGTGAAAGAATAGATTGACTCGTAAGCCAAAGTACCTCCATATTCCTGAGTGGCATTCGACAATGAGTTTGAGTCAATGATTGGAAAACTTCCTTTTCCCGATCTTAATTCACCTAGAAATTAAGGAACTAGGGTCCTAGTTGAACCAGAGAGACCCGAATTCACACTGGTGTCATAGAATTACTTAATTTAGATACCATATGATTAGGTA
>CM027873.1:57464661-57474027 GCA_016097615.1 Eucalyptus dawsonii
ATTTTCTAAACGAACCAGAGCCAATCCGAATTGATCTTGTAAGAGATCCGCTACAGAACGAATACGCTTATTTTTCAAATGATTCATATCGTCAAGTGTACCCATTCCGAATTTCATTCCAATCAAATGATCCGCAGCTGCCAATATATCTCGCGGTAACAAAAATGTATTGTTCTGAGGTATATCAAGATTTAGTCTCCGATTCATATTTCGTCGACCAATCCTTCCTAATTCACATCTTTGTTGAAAGAATTTTTTTGTAATTCCTTACATAAGGATTCAGAAAATACCGGATCTCCGCCTACACAAGCAAATTGTTGATAAAACTCCAAAATGGCATTTTCTTTTGACCCAATTTTTTTCTCTTTCTCATTCAGGAAAGACAAGAAAATCTCAGGATAGCAAACATTCTCTAGAATTTCTCTTAGATTCGAACCCATAGCTGATGATAGAACTAGAATAGATATTTTCTGTTTCCTACTCACACGAGCCCATATCCTTGCTTTTCGATCAATCTCTAATTCTAATCTTCCTCCCCAATCTGATATTATGGTCCCGGTATAGACCGAAATTCCGTTATGGTCCAATTCTGACCGGTAATAGATACCGGGACTTTGCAATATTTGATTGATCACAATTCTGTATATTCCATTTACTATAGAAGTTCCCAGGGAATTCATTAAAGGAATGTTTCCAATAAAAAGAGTTTGTTCTTGCATATCCCTACTGGTTTTCCAAATTAATCCCGCGGATACATATAATTCAGAAGAATATGTGAGTGATTCATATACAGCATCTCTTTCTTTTATCAAAGGTTCTACCAATTGATATGTTTCCACAAATAATTGAAATTCAATTTCTTGATCTGTATCTTCAATTTTTGGAAACTTATAAAGTTCTTCTGTTAAGCCCTGATCAATGAATCTACAAAATCCTTCAAATTGTATCTGATTAAACCCAGGTATTGTAGACATTCCCTCATTTCCATCCCCGAGCATTTTGAATTTCCCTTTTCTCAAAAAATTCCATTATTGAACCATTCTTCATCAAATCATATGGATTGATTTAGCAATGATGGAATTTCTATTTTGTTTACTGAATCGCATGAAATTTGACTCACCCCGTATATGGAATGTATGAAATGCATATGAACGGAGGAATAAAGACAATTTTATATTCAAATTGGAATTTGGAACAGATAGAAAATCGAAAGGAATTAATAAATGCCACTTAGGCTTATGGAGTTTTGGATAGAATATCAAAAAAAGTGATTCCATTTCTACCATTATTATGATATTACATACTCTAATCCGATTGGGTACCAGAAAAAGAAATGGATTCGGATTTCATCTGTTCGATGATATAAAGACATTATAATCATCAAAAATATAGAGTTGATATTTTTTTAGCACTTAACTTTTTCACGGATTCTATTGTTCAACAAATGATTCGCATAAAAGAGATACTTTTATTTTACCTTTTTTCTTTTTTTAGTAGAATACGATTGAAGGGCGTAACATAGTAATAAAGTTTGTATTTATTAACCATGTGTAGATAGCTATCTATGTTTCCTCCTTTATTTAAGTTCTATTCGGGACAGCGCGTGCTATGCTATATCAAAATTTCCATTTTCTATTCCATCTATTGAATGAAAAATTGAAGCACTACAATTTACTAATAATTCTCTAGAGTCATCATATATAGATATGATATCCAATTAGATATTTGTATAACAATTTATGTTCTGGGGTTTACATATACTTCTATTTGCTGTTATAATGGAAATTGGAAAGGATTTTTTTATGGAAAAGAATCAATACTGATTAGTTATGTATCAATTTGGATTTTCTTATAGAATTAGAATTAGGATTAAGAAAAGACAATTTTGGATTCAAATCCAAGAATCGTTCATGAATTTACAGTCCCATTTAATAGTTAATGGTTCCAATTTGTCCTAAATTTTGGCTTTTGGGACTGAAAAACCACATTTGGTTTTTCAATTTTTCAATATCAATATAAAAAAGAGAGGGAAAATTTTTAGATATTTCGTTTTTGAGATACTATACATACAACCGAAGGGATGGATCCAATCCAAAAAACGAAGGATTTTTTCTTTTCGGGCAGGGGTTAAATTTAAGAAAACGGGATTCAAGATGCAAGTCCAATAAAAAAAGAAGTTTCGGAATCCCCACTCGACGCAAACAAAGGGAGACTTTTTTCATCTATTTTGTAGGGTATCATACATTTTGGCGGCATGGCCGAGCGGTAAGGCGGGGGACTGCAAATCCTTTTTCCCCAGTTCAAATCCGGGTGTCGCCTGATCAAGAAAAACTCGAAATCTCTTATTTCGTTTTGCTGATATAACTCGCTGAATTTTTCCCCAGCAGAAGCAAACAAAGTAAAAGGACTCTTGAGACTTGCTTGCTTGGTTCGAAACATCTGGAAGTTTGGCTCTCGAAAGCTAAAGTGCTCTAAATCCTTGCCTCTAGGATTCAAGGACAGATGAATGGTGGAAGGGCTCTCATATAAAGATTTATTGATTCCCTTCCACTACTAATGTAGTGTTTAATTACCGGGTCCTGAATTCGATTGGATAGCCCCACGGAAAATCGAATTAGTGGTTGTGGAAAGGGCTGAAGATACTTTCTATAGAGACTCAGGAGAGTCTCTAAGTCCTCGCTATCCAATAACAATTCGACGGAAAATTGGCTTTCGAAAATGGAAATGAAAAAAAGATTCTTTCTTTTCAACAAACCCTAGTCAAAAATGGAATAGGTAGTCCTCCGATTGTTTCACAGAGACAATACTTAGACAGTAAGAATTAGATCAAATGGGAAATAAAAGGATGTGATAGATAACGATCTATCTTGACATTCTATTTTTCATATTTTTATACCTTGTCTAAAGATAAAGACAAGAAAAGATAGAATAGGTCTTATTATTCCTACATCTTAGGAAGATTCCCCTGATACTTCTAAATGGGTCACTGCGTATTTTGCTTGTGCTTAACGTTTTCCGATTCTACTAGAAAAATAATATTCTATAAGAATTTGAAGAATTTGTTATAAGCAGATTTATTAGAGCCTTTGATCAATGGTGTTGGGTCAGAATCCCTTTTTGACTCTACGCCAGTGATTCCACTATTATTAGTGAACAATAATATAATGGAATAATTCCTTCATAGAGATAGGGGACATAATTTACATGGATATAGTAAGTCTTGCTTGGGCTGCTTTAATGGTAGTCTTTACATTTTCTCTTTCACTCGTAGTATGGGGAAGAAGTGGACTCTAAAGGTACTACTAATTGAGGCGAGGAATCAAACTGTATCGATTGTTTTCTAGATCGTTTTGCAAAGCCTTTTTCCTTTTTATTTGATTTTTATTTGTTTTTCTTTCCTTTTTATTAAGAGAAAAACGTTCGGTTATTATATTAAGTGGATACGTACCTTCTATGGGAAACAACATATACATAGTGGTTGTCCAAGGAGGAACTACGCATAATAAGATCTTACCTTGGCAAGTCACATATTGCGCACTTACTTTACCACTTGTTTTTTATTTTAGAAATCTTATTTATGCTATACTTAGGCTTTATTGACTCATTTCATATCATGGTTCAAGAGTTTAAATAAAATGGTGGGTTTTCTTATTTTATTCCTTTTCGAAATCCGAAGAAATTTCTAGAGAACTTCTTGGATCATCTGTTAACTGCTCAATCAATTACTTCTTCGGAATGCTAAAGAAAATTAATCGATTTTCCTTTTTAATATACTATATTCATACCCCCCCCGTCGCC
Organism: Eucalyptus dawsonii; assembly: GCA_016097615.1. NCBI lineage: Eukaryota > Viridiplantae > Streptophyta > Magnoliopsida > Myrtales > Myrtaceae > Eucalyptus > Eucalyptus dawsonii. The sequence goes on from CM027873.1 coordinate 57,468,460, forward strand.
CATGGTTGATTCTTTCGATCGATACAGGGATTCGTATTGAAAATAATTCGAAATCTAGGAATTCGAAGCGTACTATTAAGAATTGCCTTTCGATTGTTTTCGATTGATTGGAATCAAGACAAATTAAATAGAATTGGGATGCTATGTACATTACATATATCAATACATATATCAAAAAGATACATATTGTAGATTAATCTATATTAAGATTCTATTTTTTTATTTTATACAGTACAACTTGTTACATTCAATAAATTACAATAAGAATAATCAGCTCAATATGGTGAAAGAAATACATGAATCTTTCTACCATACTATCGGATCATAGAATACTATACTGCTAATTCGAGTCCGCTCATTTCATTTAAGACGCGAGATGAAAATCCTTTTGATTTCTTCTATTTCTTCAATCATTGACTAAGAAAAAAGTTAAGTTTGATTCAAATTAATCACTTTGACTGACTGTTTTTACGTATATTATAAGTAAAAAAGCAGTAGGAACTAAGAATGAAGAGTGCAGTAGCAATAAATGCGAGAATATTTACTTCCATAATCTCATTTTTTTTATTTGGCAATAACTCGGGATTTAATCCCATAGAGATGATAAATTTTTCGCCTGTAAATTCAATGGGATGAATTACACCTTGATGATATTGAATCGGATCAATATCATGAATAACAATATCTGAGCTATCAAATCAACTCATCGTCGAAAATTGAATAGTATAACATAGGAAGATCTTTTATCCATACCGAATCCAAATTGGATTCCTGATCCAACCCCTTTACTTTTCTTTTTTATTTGAATTTATCCTTCTTTTTCATTCTTCATTCTTTTTTTCTATAAACTACCGCCTTTTCTACAATCATCTGATGACGTATCATTTGACCTCTCTTACGTTTCCATTGGTTACAAACCCAAACAAACAATAGAAGTCAAATAGAAAAGAAGGAGTTAAGTACTCTTTTTAATGATTTAATCTTTGTGGAAAACAAAAAAAAAAGTAAGTATGATAAAGAAAGCGAGTCTTAAGGTATAAAAAAATCGAATATTACATCACACTATTTTCGAGTTTGTTCTTTCGATAGTACCCTTAAATAAAAAATAAAAAAAATTATTCATCCCCTCTCTAAGGAGAGGTTGGATCTTTCTTTGATCTTTATTAATATATCCTCTTTCTTTGGATTAAAAACGAAACAGGACGCATATATGAAAATAAAAGTTCAAAAGTATTCTATCAACAATTATGTGAAATTCATTTTGTATCATACATCTATTTGTGCATGGGTTCCCGGTAAATATATAGTACTCTATTCTATTACACGGATCAAGGAGCAATTGAAAAAGCCAGACCCAGTACGGTATCGATATCTCTTGGAATCCTAAACTAAATAGGATACTACCAATAATCGTAGCAATCCATATGTTCTATCCCATTAATCAATACTGATTGATGGAATGGAAATTCTTCTATTTCTTTGATGAAATGCGAAACGAAAAAAAAAGAAAAATAAGAAATCCAATACCTGTTGGGAATGAAATTCGACTATTTTATTTGTATCTTTTTCACATCCAAATGGAGAGATGAATTAATGTATTTTTTGTTGGATTTGATTCCGTCGGGACTGACGGGGCTCGAACCCACAGCTTCCGCCTTGACAGGGCAGTGCTCTAACCAATTGAACTACAATCCCCAGGAAATAAAGTGTAAAGTGTAGAGTATACATACTCTTATGATTGCATTTAAACCATTTCTTTTTCGATTCGAATCGCCGTGGTGCAAGGGTAACAGAGGCTTGAGTGCTATATTGATATCTCCTTGGATGGGCACTTTAGTGAGAGCGACACAGATTACTAGTAATCCTTTTACTATTGCCAAATCGGGTAATAATCAATCTTTAAATGAAAAAAAGATTTCTTTTACTTACACTTTCGATTTAGACTTATATTATGAAATTCGATTTTTAGCAAAAAAAATCAGAATTTGTGCGAACAAATAAAATAAATAGAACAGAGCAAATAAAGCGGTAGGGATATATCAGAAAATTGTACTTTTTTCTATTCTTCCGTTTCGTAGCCGGAATTCTTTATGAAGAACAAATGGGCTATATCATTTCATGGTGGATCAGCGAATTCTTGGGCCGAGCTGGATTTGAACCAGCGTAGACATATTGCCAACGAATTTACAGTCCGTCCCCATTAACCGCTCGGGCATCGACCCAGGAAGAATCAATTCTAGGCTTATTGATAATCCACGATCAACTTCCTTTCGTAGTACCCTACCCCCAGGGAAGTCGAATCCCCGCTGCCTCCTTGAAAGAGAGATGTCCTGAACCACTAGACGATGGGGGCATACTTGCCCGACCGCCATCATACTATATTATGCTCATGGTATAGTATGAACAGTTTTTGAAATTGTCAATATAATGGAATGGTCTGACTAGACCCGAAAGATCTTTCTGTCTTTCAAAATTCCATAAAATTTTGGAATTCGTCATTTATATTCCTAAATCATTCATTCGAATCACCATTCTATAAATAAATCTATCTTGAATTCTATAAAATAGAATGAATATCTTATGGATTCATTATTCCATTTAAATATTAATTAAAACTGAAAATAAGAAAAAAAGAACAATTTTTGAATGAAATGAAAATAAAGAAAATAAAAAGAAATAGAAGTAATACGAAGTAAGGATCCTTTCAGGAAGTGATTGGTCTGCCCGGAAAAGGGGTTAAACTCCAGTTCTTCCACTTTCATTGATTCACTCCTTCTTCAGATGAGATAGAAGTATCTCTATCTCACAACAAGCTAGGAAATTAACAAACGCCCCATTTTGAAATCTGGGGAGGGGATCAAGATCAAGAAGTTATCGAAATTTTTCTTTAAGAATTTATTTGATTCAGGGAACAAATTCAATTTCTTCATCATATGATTCGATAAAATATTTTGAATCTATGTCGAATTGGTAGATAATCTCAATCAAATGAATTTCGTTTTAATGGGAGTCAATTTATTAATTAATTAGGGTCAGCCTTGAAACAATTCATTGCATTGCTATTTATCAAATCTAATTTTGACCCTATACTATCTAGGTAGGTCAAATTTTTCGTTACTGAATGAACCACACTAGCCATTCAGAGTCTACTGCATAGATTTCTATAAATAGAATCTATAGATAGAAATATCTATAATATATATATAGATATATCTTATATGCATAGTAGGAACTGATTCAGGAATTGAATCAAATGGGCCCTTTTAACTCAGTGGTAGAGTAACGCCATGGTAAGGCGTAAGTCATCGGTTCAAATCCGATAAGGGGCTTTTTTTCATAAAACTCCATCGCTATTATTCATATATGAATGGAAAATAGATATATTGTTGATATTTGTAATAAAAAAAGGAACTAACTCTATCATTTTTATTATGATAAGTTCTCATTATCGATAAGTTATCATTATCATGAGTTATAGTAATTTTAGTTATAAAATAAAGTGGAACACTTGTTTATATTTATTATAATAAATAATCATAACATAAGCCGTCTCTTGAATTGCCAAATATTCCTATTTTCCATTATTCCAATCAAATCGATTCTAAAAGAAGAAATCAACAAACAAAATAAAAAGTAAGTAGACCTAGCCCATTGAATCATCACTATATCCACTATTCTGATATTCAAATTCGATAGAGAAAAAATTGTAAGATTGGATCTTTTTTTATTTATTTGGACTCCGCAAGAATCTGTCGATATTTCCGATTCCATTCTCTTGTTCCTAGGATATTGAAGAGGAATAAATTGATATTTCGTTCCTTCACAGAGAAAGGTTTATTCAAAGTCACAACACAAGAGCCTTTTTTTTCAATATCTTTCTTTAATTCCAGAACACAAGATCCATTTCTATAGATAAGATAGATCTATCAGATCATATCTTCATGTACCAAATCCAAATATTTGGATATCGATACATACGATATCTTTTTTCCGACAATGGGATGGTGAAGAATGAATGTGAGAAAGATACGTTCATTTTGAGTCTCCTTTTTTTTTAATTGTATTTTTTTTACAAAAATAGGAAATTAACTTCTCATTTTTTCTGACAGATAAAAAAGAAAATAATAGAAAAATATTCAAATTGTATTTTTTGCTTCGAACCGCGAAAGATATACTCTGGAGTTTTCTATTCATCTGAAGTAAAAGGAAATATAATAAAAAAGACAATAAAAGAAAATGAAAGAATACAAAAGAATAAGGTAATAAAATATGAAATATAGAATAGTCGAGTAGTTTAATACAATAGAAATGAATACATTGATTTTCTCAACTCACGAACAAGATCCAAGAATAAGATTAGTTGATCGACCAAGAGGAGGAAGTCTGTGGATCAACTGATATCGGGAGAAAGGATCCCTTTCTCCTTGAAAAATTCTTTCAAAAAATTTATCTATCTGATTGATGATTCATATTGATGATTCATAGGTTAATTCAAGGTTCAGGTGCTTATTAAAAATAGGAACAAATAACCGAATTGATTTCATGGATTTACCTAGTTCAGGTTATGGACCAAGAAAGGTTTTTTTATCTTCGAAACCCATTAGAATTAAAGAGGGGCCGTGTACGAGAAGTCAAATCATATATAAATAAATGATCGAATCCTCAAACGCCCTGAAAATGCCATGAGGTGTTCGGAAATGGTTGAAGTAGTTGAATAGGAGGATCACTATGACTATAGCCCTTGGTAAATTTACCAAAGACGAAAATGATTTATTTGATATTATGGATGACTGGTTACGTAGAGACCGTTTCGTTTTTGTAGGTTGGTCCGGTCTATTACTCTTTCCTTGTGCCTATTTCGCCTTAGGTGGTTGGTTCACAGGTACAACCTTTGTAACTTCATGGTATACCCATGGATTGGCCAGTTCCTATTTGGAAGGATGCAACTTCTTAACCGCCGCAGTTTCTACTCCCGCTAATAGTTTAGCACATTCTTTGTTGTTACTATGGGGTCCTGAAGCACAAGGAGATTTTACTCGTTGGTGTCAATTAGGCGGTCTGTGGACTTTTGTGGCTCTCCACGGCGCTTTCGGACTAATAGGTTTCATGTTACGTCAATTTGAACTTGCTCGATCTGTTCAATTGCGACCTTATAATGCAATCGCATTCTCTGGTCCAATTGCTGTTTTTGTTTTGTATTCCTGATTTATCCACTAGGTCAGTCTGGTTGGTTCTTTGCGCCTAGTTTTGGTGTAGCAGCTATATTTCGCTTCATCCTTTTTTTCCAAGGGTTTCATAATTGGACATTGAACCCATTTCATATGATGGGAGTTGCCGGTGTATTGGGCGCTGCTCTCCTATGCGCTATTCATGGTGCTACCGTAGAAAATACTTTATTTGAAGATGGTGATGGTGCAAATACATTCCGTGCTTTTAACCCAACTCAAGCTGAAGAAACTTATTCAATGGTCACCGCTAATCGCTTTTGGTCCCAAATCTTTGGGGTTGCTTTTCCAATAAACGTTGGTTACATTTCTTTATGTTATTTGTACCAGTAACCGGTTTATG